>SRHC01000424.1:94604-108235 GCA_004794325.1 Pomacea maculata | reverse complement strand
CTGAATATTACTTTAACTGGACTAAGATTAGAAGTAGGGCGATCATTAAAAAAATATGTTTGCTGGATAATCAAGATAGCTTTCAGCTCTTTATACCCTTTCTGTGTCCCTCTCTAAATCAATTTTTCTCTTTCATACACACATACAGAGTGTGTGAGAGAAAGTTATTGCAACAAGTAAGCACAACTCATATGAAACTACCAAAAACGAAGAACACAAAATCGCTGTGTGAAGCTTTTTTTTTAAAAAAAGAGAGATTTCTGCTGAAATGTCAACATGCAGGAGAGGTGTACACAAGCGGAGACAACCGTACTGTGAACACTGGGCTCAAGACTCTAACCATTACACACATATGTTAAAGAAGCCGCAAGAACAATCTGTTCTGAAATACAAAACATATTATTATTGGTAGTGCATTACTACTACTGCTGCTTTTCATTTTTGATAATCTTTTCCCTAAAACTACATAGAATCTGTAATTAATCCAGCAATATCTGACCAGCATTTGAAGCAACACGTCCCTCCCCAACAAGAAACTTCCTTCCGGTGACAAGTGTGGATAGAAGCAACTGTACAACCACAAACTTGTATTATTGGACTGTTGGCAGACGATTTTTTTCAGTTAACTAGTAAAACGAGGCAGGTTTGTACAAAGCTTCCGGTTTAGTCACATTCATTGTTAAGGCTCGCCGAGGCTAACAGCGGAGAACTTCGAAAGAGGCTAAGCGTTGGCAGACAGCAATCCACCAATACATGTCCGTGGTACAACTCAAAAATGTATCCCCACGCACAATAAAAACCTATGGGCGTAACAGATTACGCATTTCTGTATCAGGTGCTCAGAAAGCAAGCTACATTACCTGGTTAATGAAGCATCTCGCGTATCAACACAAAGTTTCTGCAAAGATCCTCTGTTACAGCACTCGTGGCGATCTCTGCCCTAGTTATAGCTGCCACGGTCATTTCACAAGAGCGATGTGAACGTTTTAAACATTCTGGTTGTCACATAACCAGCTCGTTGCTTTGGGTTACATAGTTGTATTTGTTTCTCTGGCAAGTGGACATTTCCTGACAGTAACTAACCGTCATAAATATACGAAAGATTCGATGTTAGACGACAAATCTCTTCCATGGAATAAAAACAATCAGCATTAATATTTCGACTCCAGCCATTCATTTCGCGTCTACAGTAAAATATTCTTTTAAGAGAACAAGCCGCTCCTGAACAGAATACTCCAAAAAATGGATGTTGACATCGCCCACTCTGGCAAAGTCCACGTACGGTCAAGCATCCAGAGAGAAGGCAGGAAGGCGTAGATGAGTTGTAAAAACTGCACCTAGCACACCAGCTAGAAATGCTGCAGCGTCTTTAACATAGCTAAAACGTGGGCGCCACCACTGAACTTTTGTGTCATACCTAATTTCATTTTTCTTCTATTCCACAAAAAGAAAAATAAATGAATGAAAGGTACAATAGAAGCCAGGTATCCGACTAAATACTTCCGTTGCAAGTTTAATACTGGCAGTTAGAAGATCACTCATCGCAGCGTCACTGCTGTACATGTTCTCCGTCAACACCGGGCACCCATCCACGTCGTCCGTGAACGCTCAGAACCCCCGCACACACACTCCACTCCCTTGTTCATTCTCTGGTCTTCGCGTTCGAAGCGACTAAATCGTTTTCAAGCAACTGTTGAAACAATTGTATTATCACGTTGCAAGATCACGCGCTATAAAGTCTATCACCTATTTGTCAAAAGGTCCACCAGCTTTCATTTCGTGTCCTGAACTCTCAACCCTAATAGCCTAAAATGTTTCGCATTTTTTAAATTGTATTTCTGGGCTCGACGGTGTGTGATCGCGCCTATCCTTTTATTAGCTTAAACCCGTTTACGAGTTCGCGGCAGACGGATTCCATTCAAGCGCAGTTCGTCACTACGTGAAAAAGTATTCTCTCCAAGCTGGTTGTGAAGACGCGACATCAAAATTAACGACAGAAGTGACGAAACAGAACATCGACAAAGCCCTCTCCCGTGGTGACCGCAAATCTCTTAAAAACAAGGGGCAGATTTCTGTCATACCCATTATTATACTTTCTCTGCTTATTTAGAAAGAAATAAACCAGTGACACTGCTTACAGGTAATATGCACAAATCCCTAAAAAGTCATTTATTTCATTCGTTCTCTCATTGAACCCTTTCATGTACTTTAACAACACGGATGCAGACAATGTGAAAGAACTATTCTGTAGCCCATCACCCTTTATATTTTCATCATTATCTTGTATATACCTGCACTCAGGGTTATCTGTTATCTAGTGAGATAGGGCACAGAACAAGCTGTCTTCGCAAGATGTACAGCTTAGTAGACAAAGGACGTGCAACTCAACTAGGGAGTGATGCTGCTTGAGGGCGTGAGCACGCCTGTGTATGCTAGGTGTAGCATAGGAAGAGAGAGAGAGTTAAGTACATTTTTTTATGCATTTTAGTCAGCTGAAGCTGAAATCAATATAACCATGGGGTTCTTAAGGATGCTAGCTTATACAAATGGTGAAATATTGGTATATAGATAAACGGTCCATTCCAAACCAAAAAATTTTCTAATGGAAAGCAAGACAAATATTATGTAATCAAAATGAAAGCTGGGAAAAGTCTGACCCAGGAGTATTAATGGAATGGGAAATATCAAGAAACATTTCTTTATGTGGCACTGGACAGAACAATGTTGACTGCTAGCATTTGGTCAAACAAATGACTAACTTATCAATTAATCAGTCTAATACAGTGGTTCTTAACCGGGGTTCGATCGAACCCTAGGGGTTCGGTGAGTTGGTCTCTGGGGTTCAGCGGAGCCTCCACTACAGAGGTCAAGACACACCTGCAATTCGTGATGACACTAAAGAAGGGTTCGATGAATGTGCATATGAAACTTGTGGGTTCGTTACCTCAAACAAGGTTAAGAACCACTGGTCTAATACAATTTGAGTTAGCGTCATTATTAGGCTTTTTGCTAATGTTGTTTCATTTCAATAAGAGGGGAAAAGGTCTGAGAGACAAAAAAAGAGACAAAGGGTCAGCTTGTGCAAAAGTTTAAGGATGTGTCTCTATGTGTGCATGCATGAAAGTTTCTAGCCATTGGTAGTAGCATAATTCATATATGTCAAAAAAGCCTTAAAGGCCTAAATATTCCTTATTTTGTGTCCAAAAAAGAGGCACTTGTGACTGAGGGAAAAGTCCTCACCTTTTACCACAGCATGCACTTATTTCAATGTTAAGGCCATCTATCTTTGCTTTGTCAGTCTGTAAATAAAATGGACTTATGCACATCCCCACCTTGTTTTCAATTATGTAAAACAACCATGAAGACTTCAAACCCTGACTATTCTGACCACTCAGCTCCTTATTCATTCAAATTACATGGCTGAACTTACAATCTTAAAATGTCAGAGATACATTAGCAGTGAAAAGAGAAAGATTCACCAATATAGAGCAATATAGAGACCACACCCACTCTTTTAAGGTAAAAACAAGATTAAAAATACTAGATGACAAATGTCACTGCCAAACAGAGTCATCGTGAAGCTATGCCACATTCATACTAAATAAACATTGATGTGGTGAAAAATACTTAATCAAGGCAGACCATATGTGTCCCAAATCCATCCTCCCTGATGTTCTCTAAGGGTCTGACCTATATACTTAGCATTCAGACATAGATTCAATGTGCTACGTCAAAGTACATTATGGTGTTGAAAAAAAGCATTGTAAATGCATTTGCCTTTATAGTTTGTCTTTTCAGGTTGGCTACAAAAATCTATAGTTAAAAAAAAAAATGAACAGCGCAGATGAGTTATACCTTCCTTCAAAAGATCCCAATGCATGAAAATTGACTGAAATATACTCCCACGATAACTATCTCATTCTCAACTACCCAGTCTTACTAGATTTCCAAACCTAATTTTACCTAAAATCATGAATACATATTCTAACAACTAAATTAAAAAGTACTTAATTTATCTTAAATTTGTTATGGGCTGAACACAGTTACAGTACATAACGACACCAATTATTTCTGCGCACATGCTCATGCACTTGTGTGCATGCAAGTGTGCATATGAACACAACACACAGTCATAAATAACAGATATGTGAGAAAGAAGGAAATTGAAAGCACTCTTTAGACAAGCTATGTTACACATGTGGCAAAGTACTACATGTCTAGAACACTAGTGACAGACATCCATTTTCAAAACTGACCCTGACAATCACCCCTTCCTATAAATTCAATGCAACACAAGAGCTGCTACACTGATGCTACTCCCGGTTAGAACCTGTTTTAAACTGAATACAGTAAGAGAATAATAAGTAAGATAAATCACTCCTTTCCAAGACATTTTGATGTCAAATTTACATTTTGCAAGAATATGGCCATACTGGTCTCTTCCACTTAGAAGTAACAGAACAGATTAATGATATGGCTACAATTGCGAACTGTGCATGTCGATGAAATCATATCACTGCACATAACAAAAAAACAGCTACGATAAACTAACTCTGCAAGCTTCTCCTTTGCTTTCGAATAGACCTACCTTCAACTCCAAGCTTCTGTCTCTCTCCTTCGTGAAGTTCGTAAGCGGAAGAACTGTTGAATGTCGTCTGCAACAATCCGATTGGAAACTAAGCAGTGCCTTGGATCCAGCTGTATCACATTTGTACTTGTTCCAACCTATGACCGTTCACTTAATACACACTAACTCGTGGAACAGACCGACATAACGCAGTATTTATCGTATGGCTCAGGCGACATTCAACCCACATACGACTGCCGCTGGCCATGCGAGCGGTGTCACGATCACGTGATTTGAGACGACCGTGGAGGCGTGAAGGGAGATAACCCATGTCAGCATGAAGAGGATGATTAATTCGCCTCCTCACAAGTCACAACCACTATATTCAAGTTTCGCACTGCATCTTCGTGTTTTGAATGTAAAATTCTTGTGACTTCAAATTAACAAGTAAACAAAGTCTTTGTTACAAGAAATGTACATACTCTATATGAAAAGTTTGCAAATACTATATGTACAAATACAGCAGAACCTCGATTATCCGGTTTGCAAGCAACCGTGCATTCGGTTATCCGAGATCGTCTAAAACAAATAAAACTGCTAGACATCACAAGACCGCCAAGATTTTGCTACCAAGAATTCCGACAACGGGAATGTACACTACGCGTGTCACAGCTTAAGTTTTCTTTGTCGATGGGTTTCTGAGAATTATTCTAAAAGGATTGAAAGTGTAGCATATTCTTTGCACCAGCCAGGCGATCCCCTGCTGTGAGAAAACATTAGACTTAATCCGATGCTGGTCTCCTTCCGAACACTCCTCCCCTTTTCCCCAAATTCCAAAGACTGCCATTCGTTAATAAGTTTTGACATTTGTCTTCTGCTTCAACGCTTTTCTTAGAAAAGATTGTGTGTGGGTTGCGATGCAATGTTGTTTCGCCCTGTAATTGTTCCGCTGGCGTCCGCACCTGGAGGTTATGGAAAGCGGCTTCGCGTTAATTGGTGCCGAAATGTCGGGGTGTGGTACGGTAGTAAAAAGAAAAAGAGTTTTTTTGTCAATTGCTACAAAACTGCAATTAGTTGAACGTGCCGAAAAGGGGGAATCAATTTCTAAGCTGTCATCGAGATTTAACATCGGAAACTTTTTCGGAGAAGACGACATGTTTGATATTCCGATTTTTTCTTATCACCTTTGCTATCATCGTTGTTGACGACTACGGAACAGCTAGTAGGTCGCAGGTTCAAAGCTTGCCCGGGCTTGCTACTAGAGAAGACACAAACACACCAACTCGATCCGCGTATTATAAACCCACACGCAGAAATAGTAAATAATTACTATAAATGGAAGCAACTCATGGAAACTTAAGTTGCCGAGACTGCGTTACTTTTCTTGTATAGCCTCCCTTGGTAGGGTGTGGGGAAAGTGAGAAAGAAAAAAAAAAAGACTAATAGCGCGCGATGCGTAATTAACTTTAATTTTCCGCGTGTGTGAAAGCTTGAACCAATCACGAAATATGCTTCCGCAAAAGACTTCAGAAGAGGGCAAGAACAGCGGTGGGCAACCGGTTTGTTTTGTCTGCTGTTTAAGCTTTATATTCGCATGATAGGATCACGGCAGAGATATGTGCTACAGTGAAAAGTTCTAAACTTGCTTAAATATATTTTGTCTCTTGCCCCTTCATCAGCTATATATGTAATGTTCTCGCATCACTAAGCGGGAGCTGGAAACAACTGAGATGCCCTCATATATAAAAAAGTGAATTGGATACCAACTTCTGATTATAATATAAATGAAATAATTTGGTTTTTACCGAGTTTTTCTCTCTAGCTACAGAATTAACTGAAGTATAGAATAAAATGTATAACTATTGAATGCATTTTATAAGTAAAGAATGAATTGTATAGCTATAGAATGCATTCTATACTTATAGAATTGAATTGTATAAATATAGAATGCATCATATATGCATAGTATGAATTGTAAAGCTATAGAATGAATTATAGAAGTATATTATGCATAGAGAGAAAATAGAGAAAATTCCGCTCTTGGCGCACCATAGTCCACTGGCTGTTATGGCGCGTTATGTTCCCATTATTATTATTGCTTATTGTTATCATTGTTGTTGTTGTTGTCTAAACTGTAGTCGAGTGACGTCACTTCCAGTCTCTAAAGCTGTCTTACCGTTGTAACACTGTATGTTAGTAGTTCGGTTGTTCCAAATCTGCGGAAGCCTTTAGTTCAGACCATGAGCGAGCGAGTGCTCATTCTTTGCTCAGATATAAAGTTTATGGCTACAAGGAAGTGAAGGCCGAATGTCTGCAGGACTGCGCGATCCACCACCCCCTCCTCTCCTCCGGTGGTGACATCAATCATAAATATAAATGTACACATAATATAATATATGCACATGGTGGACAAATTATTAATGATGGTGAAACAAAGACATGTACACACCTCAATTCGCACGGGGCAAAAAAAAAAATTACACATGTTGGTGACACAAATGCAAAATATTCAAATCATATAATTCAAACAATAAATGTTGGTGGAAGAGAAATGCAGACACTGATGAAAGATGCTATAGACGTGGCATGGCAAATATATATAGGTGAATATATTCTAGAGGGTGGTTTTGGTGCCAGCAACCACAAGGTGGCAAGCAGCTTGGTTCTATCGTTGAACCCTTGTTCCTGCGGCAGATGAGGCTCAATCCATGCCTGGAGAACCTGAAAAATTTCACAAAAGATCTGGAAGAAAGTTTGTGTTTATCTTGTGTGTGTGAGCATAATTATAGTAGTACTATTTACTTATAGTTTAGTAAATGCATTTATTATATATATATATTCATATTCGGTATAATTGATTTTAGCATTTTTATTTATATTTTATTAAGTTTATTACATTTTACTTTATTTACATTTTATTACATAAACTTACATCAAAGGCGTCCGGGAATATTCGAAATAAAGATTTGACCTGGTACGTCGAGTTTCGTGGAACGGTAACTTCGACAAAATCGACGACATGGGCGTTGGAATTTTCACTTTTGCCCTGATTTACTTCTGTGGACAGGACGGCACAAGCTCGATATTCATTTGCGACAGCTTGGCGACAGCACTTCGGAGTGTAGCTTCCGAAACAAAGACTGCATTCAAACCTCGCCTCATGTCTGCCATCTTGAAGCTCTGTCTTCTGGCTACTCTGCGTTGCACAGGGACTGCTAGCTTTCGCTAACCGCTAGGCTAGCTTCGCTCGACTCGCTACTTGCTATGCAACGCGCCCCTGCAGGTGTTGTCCCTGACTGCCGCACCCAACCGCAGTAACACTTGTGCGCAGTTCCGCCACCAGATCCTTCGACGGCAGGTACAGGACGGCTGTAGAGAACCATCCTGCAGTTGGAAGATGGGCAATTTTATCTGGAGCTCTGTTTTGGTGCTGCTGGTGAGCTTACTGCATGACACCTGTGGGAATTTTACAGGTAAGTAGATTAGTGTGTGCAAAGCTAATTTAGGATGATAACTTATTATTTTTGTGATTTGAAAAGTAGATATGTGGCAGCTGTACAAAACGAGGAACCATGGAATATGTGGAGAAACAAAGACTGGTCGAAGTGAGTAAGGTTCCTGGTCATGAGGGGTCCACAGAAAAGCAAATCTTTTGATTTCTTTTAACAATTTAAGTGTTTTGAATTTCTCAGCTGCAAACATTTGTCTCGGATGTAATGAGGACCAGGTTTTGTCAACAGACGTTGTTCTTACCTTTTCTTAACTGATCCAGTTTTAGGTAGGGTTTTTTTCCTTGCACATTCAACATTTCCATCGATCTTAGTGTGATATGATTATTTCTTTTTATAAATATTATTTTTATTTTACAGACTATTGTGTTTGAGTCTTTCACGTCATGTCTGCATGGCGTACAAATTTTCAAGTCCGCTCAAATTATAGTTCTCTTATTTTTCCTGTTATCACTACCTTACTCACAGAAGCAAGCATGCAAATCAACTATTGTTGTTGTCAGTGTATTTCTTTTTTTCGGGCGATCTGTTAGCTTAAAGGTGAAAGCAACCGTCATGTCACCAGTAAACCGATATTTAGCGTACCGTCAACTGATATTTACAGCTCCGTCACCTGATATTTAGCGTACCGTCAACTGATATTTACAGCTCCGTCAAATGACATTTACAGCTCCGTCAAATGACATTTACAGCTCCGTCAAATGACATTTACAGCTCCGTCATCTGATATTTAGCGTACCTTCAACTGATATTTACTGCTCCGTCAACTGGATTCATTGGACTTAAATCTCGTCTCGGGCAAGCTATTATTTCTCTGCATCTGATGCCTTTTTATAGGGCCTGCTGCTTTGCCATGATATAAATGTTTAATATTTATTAATGCCTTAAATGCTCATACTCCGTAAAACACGACATTTAAAAAATTCTACATATTTTCATCATTTGCCCTCAACAGAAGTTGTTTCTCTTTATTATTATGATGTGCATCTGCGGTGGACAGTTCTACCCGGTCATTATACTATCCTAGATAGGTCATAACATTGACATTGCTTTGAAAGTGGCTGGTCCTGAACTGTTAGTAAAACGGACGACAACAAAATAAGAGACTTTTGACTTTTGTGCCATGTACGAGTTACACTCAAGATATAAGTTGTCTCACTGTTTGCGCATGCTTGAGCCAACTCATGCGTACGACCACACCAGTCCTTGATGAGAAGAACTCCAGCCTGGTTAGCAGGACCAATAAAAGACGGCGTTTCAATGAAGATCGGGATTGTTTATTTGTTTATTTTCTCTTTTTGTTTTAGAATTTACGTCCAGCTGTTTCTAACCATACACGCTAAGTAAAGAGCTTCTATGTTCTAACTCAATGAGCTAATGAGTCGTGTCAACCTTCCCATGACCCGTAGGTTGACGCCAGACATTTATTTTTCATGTTGAATCAAACATGAATTGTTCTGTGACGAAACTTAATAAAATGGTTTGATTTCTTGTGTTTGCTCGTACAAACATTGTCAAACATACTGTAGACTTTGATTCAGCAGTGACGTATACGAAAAAAACAAGGGCTCTATGAATTCATGCTTGAAATGTCGCCGTACAAACAACGGAAAATGTTCTCGCAACATGAGGCGCGAGCTGGAAACAACTGAGATACCCTCCCGGAGTTGAGGTACACAGGTGCAATGGGATCGGATGTTTACTCGGACTAGAATTCGATTTTTTGTTTTTTTGTACTTTATATGGAAGCGAAAATAGGACAGGTGAAAAGGCCAGGAGACATGCGCATGCAAGAAGGCCACATATCCGTGAGCAAAAACACTGTTATTCTCTTTCCCAAAAACATCCTTCTTCCGGTTTGTCCTTATCCGCTCTATAACTCCAACCCCCACACACACCCTACCTGCTACAGGTGTTTTTTCGCTCATGTCTACGTGTGCGTGAAAATATGGCCATTTACATACGACAATCTTCAGGACCTAAAGGAACATTTTTTATTCCATGTTTATACATTCAGAAAGTTGAAAAGCCATTTACGTTAATTTGCATACAATGATCTGCCGCAGTGCGCCAATGACTCACTGAGATGTTAGTGATCATCCCCACTCTTTTAACTCACTATGGTCTTAGTGACGCACTATTCGCACTCTTGCGACTCATTATGCTCTTAGTGACGTGCTGTCCCTATCCTTGTGACTCAATTTGTTCTTGGTGACGTACTGTTCATGCCTTTGTGGCTTACTCCAGTGTTTGTGACGTACTCTTTATGCTTTTGTGGCTTACTCCGGTGTTTGTGACGTACTATTCCTGGCCTTATTGTAACAGCGTATTGGTGTGTTTCGTGAAGTTTCTGTCCTCTCCCTGACTCTTTGTCTACCTCATCACCTTCACACCCATCTGCCCACCCCCACCCAGACACTTATCTTCGTCCATGGGCTTTGTCCATGCTGGCCACGGTGACATCCTTATGTTGTTGGTTGTGTTTCTTCATTGTGTTGTTAAGTGTCGGTTCGTTGTAGTCTTTCGTGTACAGCGCACTGAAATCGACTTCAAAGGGGAAATGCACTCTACAAATTGTATTATTGGGATTACATTGGTAATATTGTTATTATTATTTTTAAAAAGTACCAGACGCACGTAAACAAACAAGAGATTGCACATGACTGGCCCAGACGGCAATTACCTGTGCACCTCACCTGCAGGTTGCACTCTTACTTGTTGCCGTGGCAGTGACACCGGTTTCGTCAAAGCATGTAATAAATAAGTCCGGCGTGACGTGTGCAAAACAGTGTCCTAGTTGTTGTTGGTGGTGGTGTTGTTGATATCATTACTAAAAATACTGCAAAAAGTTTTTAAGCCAACCTCTGCGCCTCTCTCTCTCTCTTTTGTTGGGACGTTCGGTGCGCATAAGTGTGTATGCATGTTCGCATGGTAGGGTTTAAGGAGAAATGTAAGAATGAATATAGACAGATGGGTGGGTAAGTAGTTAACCTTATAAATAACTGACGCCAGGACAAGCACTGGTAGCGTTCATGTGTCTTCCTCTATTTTTCCACCGACTCTGCTGGGTAAATGATTTTATTGCTGTTTTCTTCTTAACAAAAAAAAGACACCATCATTGATTTATAGCTATCATTCTATTAAATGGCAAAATTATGAAATATGGCATTATGATGAGTTGATGAAAAATCTTTATTAGTTCTAACGCCTGTAAAACCAGCTTAAATACTGATAGGGGTATTTCATAGGAAATGGTTCAGACATTCCACTCTGATATCTTACAGAAAAATGGTGTGTGGTTAACGACATGGAGCTAAACAAGTGTCAGGACATGAAGTCGGCCTTCTCCACGAGCTCACTCGGGCAGTTGGAGTGCGTCAAGGTAAGATAAACGACACTTCACAGGCCATATACTGCAGATTTTCTTTTGTTTCTTAGTTCTCATTCATCTCCCAGTCGCGGAGCTAGCCACTTCAATGTAGTGCAGCGTCTATGTATAATGACTGATGTCACTGTATGTTTTCTGTCGTGTGACAGGCCCTTAACCGCTATGAGTGCATGAGATTGATTAAGGATGGTCTGGCTGACTTGGTGAGAGCTAGCGACACAGACATCTACACGTCTGTCAACACCTTCACACTCACGCCAGTCTCAAGGGAAACATTTGGCACAGGTACTTCATTAGAAAGAAAAAAAGAAAGAAAGTAAGAAAGAAAGAAAAAGATACTTATACAGTTTTCATGTTTTGTGTTCTGATTAAATGAAACTTTTCTAACTTCAGCGCCAGATTTTCGCTACAAGGCTGTCGCGGTAGTGAAGAAATCGGGCCCCATCCAGTCTTTGCAAGATCTGAAAGGTCAAAAGTCATGCCACACCGGGGTGGGACGGACTGTAGGCTGGACAGTACCCATCAGCAACCTGCAGGCCAAGAAGCTAATGAGCATTGAGAGCTGCGACAACACCGTCGTCAATGCCGCCGCCTTCTTTAGCTCGTCCTGCGCCCCACAGGCCTTTGAGAAATTCAATGATCTTGAAGGTACGAACGAGTGTTTCACACATTACAACGCAATATAATCGCCTTTTCCTTCTATACTCAGGAAGGTAATGTTGAACACTCTCCGCCATTTCCAAAAACTTTTTTTCATGAAACCCACTCGCTGTTGCCCGAAACTTGTTACGACCACGTTATGGTTAATGGTCACATGACTTGTCAATGATCACATCTGTTTTTGTCTCGTAGAATTAAGTCTCTACCTGTAGCATTTTTCTTAGTCTACAAAAATTCCTGCAACACGTCGCGAGATCTCACGCGTTTCTCACTTCTTGATTATGTTGCGCTCACTGCAACACGTTGCATTTTACACGACACCAGTGTACAGTGCTACGACCATGTATGTACGGTCAGCGATGCTCGGGTTGACACATTAAGACTTGAATATACACGTACCTTGTTGTTTGTGATATCTTTTATTAGCCGAGACATGTTTCATGCCTTCTCAAACTGTAGCCGATCAAAAGTTCGGATACTTACAATATATTACAAAAACCTACTTTAGGGATGTAAATGTCTAACGAATAATTAAAGAAGCGTCACTCACCGCGCAGGTAACAACCCTTCTAGAATCTGCAGTCTTTGCAAAGATACGTTGTGTCCGGCAAGCGAGTACTACGGCGACTACGTCGGTGCCCTCAAGTGCTTGGTCGACGGTGTGGGCAGCGTGGCCTTCGTGGCGCACTCCACGGTGGACGACTACGAAGCGAAGTGGAGTACGCTGGTCAGGGATGATTACCGACTGCTGTGTCCGGACGGTCGGCTGGAGAACATCAGCAGCTGGGACACATGCAACTGGGCAACTCGCCCGACTGACGTCATCGTCACCGCTTCCGGAAAGTCTCAACAGGTGAGATGTCTGCACGGAAACAAATAATTAGGTTTTAGAAGTTGGTACAAACTAAAATAGTACCCGTGCTGCAGTCATCTTCATTGTAATTGCAGAATTGCTGAATCAGAAAGGTATGCACTTCCGGAAAAATGTTTTTACTCTGAGAACAGAATCCATGAAGATTGACGTTGAGGTGTGTTTTGATGATCTAGGAGCGGTCGATCATCAGCAGTGTTCTGGAACAGGCAGGCAAGATGTTTAATGCCAGTTCCTTCTTCCACATGTTCAACTCATCTAAGTATGGAGGAAAAAATTTGCTCTTCACAGACGGCGCCACTGGTCTCGTTCCGTACACCGCGAACAGCGTGGAAACGTACCTTGGTAAGATTTGTTGAAGTGAAGTGCTTTCAATAAATCTTTTACTATTTCTTTACGTTCACTCCCTGTGATGGGCAGCCCGAAAATATAGTGTAGCTTAACTTCAAAAAAAAAAAAAAAAATTCGTTGGCTCATGTGCACGTGGGTTCTTGAAAATGAGCTTTAGGTTACCGGTCTCGCCGGAAGTCGACATACACTCGAGATCGGCGATTAAAGCCTCTTAAATAAGAACCCACCCCTGATCATTCCCTTACCGGCTTACCAACGATCACGGGGGGGGGGGGGGGGGGGGGG
>SRHC01000424.1:74562-94589 GCA_004794325.1 Pomacea maculata | reverse complement strand
AATGAGGGGAGACCCACTTAGAAGTACCTGTGCGGTCTGCGGAAGTCAAGGAAGAGGTCAGGTTATTGAGTTTTGTCTTTAGCAAACAATATGGCAGGTGGAACAGAGGCAGCGTTGGTGAAGAATACAGCTTGTCTGTTAGACATACTTTATTGTCTTTTGGTCAGTTTAGGTTTAGACATGTTTGCCTTGCTCTTACATTGTACATCATTGCAGGAGTAGAAGTCTGGTTCACCTGTGTGCGCACAGTGAACGTCAGGACTGAGACACGGTGTCTGTAATCGGTACCCGATACAAACGGTTGCCCAACTTTTTTAAAATGTTAATTATTCGCACAGACAAACGTTTGATTCTATTGTGTTACCATTTTGTTAAATATCGTCGTCGTTAAGCATTGAGCATTTTTTTTCCCTTGCGCGTTTTATTATAGGTGAAGGCTTTGTGAACTCCGTTACCAGCTACGTCACGTGTTCAACGCCCACTCGCTGGTGCGTCACATCTCAGCACGAACTGGGCAAGTGTCTGGACATGCGCGCTGCCTTCGCCAGCAGCCGAATCCACAGCAACCTGACATGTGTCCTGGCAGCCGACAGCAAGACGTGCATGGAGAAGATAAAAAACGGAGAAGCTGACCTGCTGTCTGTGGACGGTGGCGACATCTACTACGGGGGAAAGTAAGTAAAGATGGCGGCCTACTAGCTTAGAGAAATCTCTACTGGATGATAGGCGTCGACACAGGATTACGAAGTGTGATAGCCATGTCTTGCATCATAGTTTACTTCCAATCTGAATTTCTTAATTCGTGAAAACTTGCGTTCTGTCTACTTTGACTGTAAATGACCAAGCCTGTACCACATTGTGACTCCAGATAGCTACAAGAAGGTATCTATAGAAACTGCAGGAAAATACTGAGCCGACAGTGCACGTGGTAAGAATGTTGATGTAGAGAGCGGCCAGAGGTGATGATCGAGCATTGTATGTCTTTCTGAAACTAGGTACCTCGGCCTGGTGCCCATTATGGCCGAAGTGTACAACACGACCGGCGTTGATGAAACCACCAGTTACTGGGCAGTGGCCGTGGTCTTAAGGAACAAAACTGGGATTACTTTAAACAATCTTAAAGGTAAGGCTGTCACCAGGTGCTAGTAGTGAAGCGACAAAACAGAGAGTCGACGGAAAACGTCATGATTTTGGCCAGATACAAATTATTACCGTGGTCAAAGTTTGAAAGCAGTCCACATCTTAATTGTCAAAATATTTTTTAAATCTAAGACATGAACTGGAAAAGTAGAATTTATCGTTAAAGCATTTTAGTAAAGAATTGTTTAAAGTTATATCCACCAACCGCGTTATCAACACATTAAACAAAATCGTTAGGGGCCTCACTAACATACCTAACCAGGCCATTGTGTACACTGGTTTCGATGACGCATCCATTCATGTTTTTACATACATAGTCACATTCATATATTTTCACAACGATGTATGCATACACTGCGAAAAAGAAAACTGAAGGACTCGTGTATAAAGGTAACAGATCACGTTTGTTCTTTTCTTCTTAAGGGTTTATAACTACCCTTTCCTTTAACGATTTTAACCAGTTAGAAATCTAGAACTGTCTTAAATAAATATATCCTTCACGCCCAAAGAATATTTTAATACTATGCAAAGTAATTCCAGCGTACAGTAATGTCATTTTCCATTTGGCAGTCTGTTAAGAACCTGCCCAGTATCTGGTATGTGGCATATAGAGGTGAACTGGTAATCATCCTCGTATTCTCATTGCTGTTGGCAGGCAAAACGTCATGTCACACGGGGATCATGAAAACGTCGGGTTGGAATGTACCTGTCGGCCTTCTCATAGAGAAGAACTTCATCGATGCCAAGAAAGACAACTGCCACATCCCTAAGGCCGTCGGCGAGTTCTTTTCGCAAAGTTGTGTTCCCGGCGCCTTAGAACCAACGTACGACCCTACAAATGACAACCCTGACAATCTGTGCGCGCTGTGCGGAGGAGAAGAGAAGTGCGCGAGGTCCAAACAGAACATATACTATGATTACAAAGGGTCCTTCAGATGTCTTATCGAGAAAAACGCCGATGTGGCCTTCATGAAACACACCACCGTTCAAGATTACATCAGCGAGGATTTCGCTGCTCGCTTTAAGGTATCCGACTTCCAGCTGCTGTGTCTGGACGGGTCCCGCCGTGATGTGACGGATTGGCGTAACTGCAACCTGGCGCAGGTTCCCTCCCACGCCGTTGTGACGTCCTCGAACCGCACTGCTGCTGAGCGCTTGCAGTACGTTCACATGCTGCAGCGCGCCGTACTGCTGTTCGGCAAGGGCGCCGACATTCATTCGTCTGGCTTCTACTTGTTTGAGTCACCGTCGCCTGACACGGACCTCATTTTCCAGGACTCTGCCACCAGCCTCGTTCCCATTCCCAGCGACAAGCAGGACTACCGGCAGTTTTTGAGCAGCGACTACTTGGAGTCTGTGAAAGGAATGGACATGCAGCTGTGTCTGGTTGGTCGCGCTGTGTCACAGCGCACTTCTTGGGCACATATTTCCCTCGTTTTCTTGTGCATCATTCTGCTTTTTAACGTGTTAATTTGAAGAAATTTTCTTCGACATTTGCCGTTAATTTAAGGCTAAGGGGACTATTATTAAAATAGTTGCTTATTTAGGACGAGCAATTGTCTGTCATACAAATATTAAATGTTGTTTTAATTCTACAGACATAACTAAAGCCCATAATCACTAGAGCTGGTGATAGGGAGGGGGAGGGGTGAGCAGGGGTGATCCCCCAAGGTCCTGAGCTAACAAGTGCACCATTGGGATGAAAAAGTCTGCAACTTTGTATTGCCCTGGTACTTATGTTGTGCCAGCTTCCAAAGGCCCGCATTCCCCTAGCACTGGCTCTGATAATCACTTTGTGAGCTTCAAGCAAGTATTCAATACTGCTCAATTAGCCAGCCTACTTTTTGATATCGTGGGAACTGAGGACCCTTTCTCCAAACCCCAAAGGCTTATATTTCATGAGGTTAAGGTTAAAGTTTAGAATTAGAAGTTTTTCGGTCAGACTTGGGGAATAACCATCTTTTAATGAATTAAATTCATTCACATGAAAACCATTTTCAACAAATAATCTGTAAGCTGTGATGAAACATTTTCTGGTAACTCACATCACTCATGTTTCTTTTAGATGTGATACCTCCTTGCAGGAAAAGAAGCACAGGTTTTCATAGTTTCTCTCCTTTTATTACTGTTTCCAGTATCACTGTAAGCCCTTTTTAGACTAACATTTCCTGTGCTTCTATTTCTCCACAGAATGGGACCCTACAATAACAAGAAAAACACTGAAGAGAAAGCACCAGAAAGAGGTATCCAAGAATCCATCACGTGGTTTACAACTATTCTTCTAAATGTCAGTTGTAACTGTGAGTGTCATATCACTACTGTGTCACCAGGCACATCTCACTATGTACCACAGTTCAGCAGACTTTATTTTATCACAACACAATATCTTCTTCTGTCTTCTGTGTTTCCTGCAACCATTAAAAAAAGAACAAACTGTAAAGTCAAATGATAGTAAAATATAATACCAAATCTTTCATTCAAAAACAAAATGGTTATTATAGGCTAGAAAAAATCCTTCTGCATGTAAATAACGCCAATACAATCTGTATAATCAGACGCGCATTGACATTTTTAATAAGCCCTTATGTGCTATCAATCAACGAAGCTTGAAAGGTGGACATAACCCCCTGTGAGTGATCTCCCTTAGTTGGAGTAAACAAACACCAGTTTTGTGAGAATGGAAAAATAATGTCAGGACAAAAATCTTACTAAGTCCTATGCTATACATGGAAATAAGTTAATATATAATCAGTATTTTTATTATAATAGCCTCATCATACTTAGACTGTTAATCAAATAAAATGAAAAACCACATCAAGAACGTTTACAGCTGGTGATGAATAAGCAGCCAATACTTAAATCATTCAATCATTTCTTTAACTGGGCATTTGCTCTACCAGCCATCATTAAGCTCAAATGAGCTTAATTCGTGACATATAAAGAAGATTATGATTGACTTTCTGATGGCCACAAGCTGAATTTCAAGTGTAGAGTTCCACTTCTGTTTGTGTGTTCTTGTTCTGCTAGGTTTAAATAAACACTGATAATGAACAGATTATTCTGATTTAATAACATTATTTACAGTTGATCACAGTTCACATTTTCATACTTATAAATATGAAAATGAAGATAGTAGCTAGTTCCCAAAATTAAATGCAGACTTTTAACATACTGCAATTATCATTGTCCCCTTAATTTTGGAAGATTGAGGATATACTAATGGTGGGTAAAAACTGATGTTAGCCTCTTCTAATCATAAAAACAAAACAACAATTTTTTTCGATGAGAAACATTTTTTTTCTATGAGAAAATTATTAGCATAACTGATGTGTCACATGGTGCAACACCAGGCTATCTCTCACTTCATCTCTCTTTTACTCCCTACCCCAAGTCTCTACATACAGGAGCTGTATAAATATACTATTTTAACCTTACCCTTTGTATAGTTTATCTGGAGGGAACTGCTATTGTTATTATCATTATTAGATATAGTATGTTTTGATAGTCCTAGTTGCTGGCTTAGTGTAAAACTCCAATCCCCCCCCTCTTCCCTTCATGTAGCAATTGCAATTCAAAATGCTTAAAGTAATGGAATATATGCTTGGCCTACTTTTTGTCCTATTAATAAATATTATCACAAGTTTAATTCATATTAATGTCACAAAAAGTTATTAACATTGTTGCCATTATTAGTATCATGAAGTTTTCCTTTCTCATATAACACTGCTTTGTATTTATTTTTATTTATATTTTATCTGTGTACATTTATTCAAGCTTTGTAAGGGTGAACTGCTTATTGTGTATAGTCTCACCATATCCATTAAGGGATCAATAAATAAAAATAAATGCCAAAAATGTACCGTGTATTCTTTTTTTCACTATAAAAGGTCCAGAAATACAACACCTGGCTACACAGTCTGATAACTTTTATTTACCTCAAATAAGGGCAAGTCACTCTTGCTCACATCAAACCTTAGGAGCTTCATAGCAAGCAGAATAAGCTATCTGTTTAATTTCACGTACAGTCAGCCAAATGTTAACAATAACACATTTTTTAACAAGCACTGACAAGCTATCAGTAAGGACCAAGAAAATGTGACATGTTATGTTACCTGCTCTTTTCGGGCTCGTTTTTGATTCCTAGTTTCTTCTTCGTCTTCAAACATTTCTGCCATTCGAGCTCTGTATCTGTTTATGGAAAAGCAGACAAGCAAACAACTGTTCAGTGCATTTCAGATGACTGTCCTTCCACTCCTACTTTACTGATCTGTCTTGGTAATGAAAATAACTGGAATATTGATGCTGGTAAACAAATAAAAATGTGCGGAATAAAGGCATTTAAATAAGTGTTTGTGTTTGTGTGTGTGCCTGAATGTGTTTATCTTGAAGGTGACTTCTTATTTATAAAGATTTGCACATGCTTTGTCCTTCGTACAGATATAGCTTCACAAGACCAACATTTTGCATATTAAGCTACTCAAAGGCTCCTTCTGCATTTTCCACAGGAGTTAAAATGACCAGACCATAATCACATTGCTACACATTATGCTTCTTTCCAAATAGAACAAGTTATACAAAACAAAGCGACCAGAAGCTGCCTGTCAATAACTTAAACTTCTATACCCTGGATGCGAGATGAGTCAACTGTGCGTGCCTAGAGTTAGTTGTTCTTTCCTTTAGTGTCTCTGAACAGGATGACTACCTCTGACTGATAGTAATTCAATGCCTTGTGGAAAGAAGATGGTACTAATTTATGGTAAAACTAAGCCACTGTTATGATGTGTTAGAGGTTTTCCACACTGTTTTTTTCTTCTCCAACACTGCAATTCTTAAAAAAAACAACAAACAAACAAACAGAAACTGTTAAACCTTACATTTCACTGTCAGGGTTATTCTCTTGGTTTCGGCACTTCTCCATTTTCTTCTGTGTTAAGTGAGCCTGTTCTCTAGGTATAGGCTCTGTGGATTTAACCATGTGCTTTATTCCTAAAATTAAAAATATCATTTTCATCATCCACATCAATGAAAGGCTTTTTAAAAAACTGTCATAGGACATCTGGCACGAACCACAAGATAAAAGCAAATTGCAGTGCAAAATGTTATTACGAGATATTAAGTCTTTGATATAAGAACTAAAAGCAAAATACACAGGTGACAAGCCACTGATGTAGGAGACAAAAAACAACTGGTAATAAAGGCCTGACTTACGCCTAAGTTGGTAGATACATTTCTGCACTTCATCTTCAGGGCAACCTGCCATTAGAATCTCTGTCATATATCTGCAACATGTATTCAAACTTCACTTTTAAGATAAAAGAAACCTTCACAACAGTCTCCTTAACATAGTCATCTTGTTAATGCCATTAACATCTGTTGATAACATGCACATCACTGTACTTCTTAATGTACCATATTTCCCCTAGATGCATAGAAAATGATGCACATAATGAATGACCTCCTTCACACATAGCGCAACATCTCAGCCAAAGGCAAACTCAATGTGCTGAACAAGATCACAAAATAGTCACAAAGATGTAGAACGAAAAACAATGCAAAGACTTGCTGCATTCTGGGAGTAAGGGGCGATCTGCAGATTTAACAGTATCAACTCCAGAGAATAAGGTCAGTAATATCAGGAGAACACTGAGAATATATCGAGAAATTTGTGGACTGTTAAGAAATCTTATTATTTGATAGTTAAAAAAAGGTGATCATTGATCTCCATCAATGTACCATGTCCCTTTAGACACAGAGAGAATGATGCATGGCATGACCTCCACATTGTCTTCTTAATAATTGTTGATGTTGTATCATGCATTCTGATCATAACCGTGTCTCTAGACCAAAAGGTCATGTGCTTATGGTCAGAGCATGCTTGCATTCAAAGCTTGTGATATTAATTAGGACAAAATGTTTAGTACATTATAAATGTTAAAAAGAATTTTTAACACAAAAGATGGAAACTGCCTTGGCGTTTATACAGTTTGGTGTTTAATACACTTAATGTTTAACTAACATCAATGAACTTGACTCCCCAAAAATGTAACTGCTAGTAATCTGTTGTTCACTGGAAACCTTATTGAAAACAGTCAGTTAACATCTATTTTGTATGTTACAGTATGCAATACTGTATTCTTACAATAAACTAAACAAAATTATTAAATAAAACCCATAAGATACACTACATGTACAGTTCAGTACTATATTTATTGATACCACAATTGCAGACCTCAAGCTTTTGTACATATCAAGTAATTTAACTTTTTGTTGGAATGTTGTGATTTTTCCTCTGCCTTTTGGAAGCAATTCTAGCATCACTAGTGACATTCTGCATTGGTCCCATGGAGTTATTTTAAATCTAAGGCATGATGAGAAATACATAAAACCATGAGAGATGAACTGCTCAAGTGGAAATGATTAACATCATACACTTAAGCTCACTGCAACAGGAGGTGGGTACAAAATTTTTACAGTAGTACAGTATGTACTACAGTTGATTATATGCAGTTATGAATTAAACCTGCATCTTTACATTTATTTACCTTTCTCTAGACTGGCACTATGTATAGTTTATAAATGTTTGTTTCCATCAGATTTCATAAAATGTTAACTTTTTATGATAGATTTGTCTGATGCAAGTGGACTGTTTTTAAAGTGGTCACACTGTCCAGAATAAGCACACATCCCCTTCTTAAAGAAATCATTAACTTGTTTGCAATAAAACTGTTCATGCAATGTACACATCAAGAAGAAATCTAAGACTTCTTACCTGTCCATATTGATGGATTCTCTTCCAGCACTGTACATGATAGAAGCTAGAGCAATCTGAGACATAGCAACAATACTTAGTTATAATTGGATTTCACATGTGGATGTGTTTCCTCCAGTTACTGAATTTCATCTGGGTTTCCCCCCTCCCCTTTGCAGATTTTTTTTAAATATAAGAAAGCAATCTGGAAATTAAATTTACTGTATACATTTGCAGGCATACTTGTGTACTATGTCAGATGTTGCTCATTCTTTGTTAAAACACATGAAGTTTATCATTCTATAGTTAATAATAATAAATGCAAAATTTGTAAAGCCCTTACAGTGCTAAGGAGCATGCTTAAAGTAATGGAATACATGTATATGCTTAGGAGCATGCTTAGACGAGGGACAGGAAAACAAACAAATAACATATGAACTATAAAAGAATAAACAACCGTACTAAACAAAGAATAAAATCAAATACAGAAAACACAAAGAAGAACCAAATAACAAGAACAAACAGTTGCCTAGTTCACTTGACATTCTATTTAAGATTTTTACATGCATATATTCTGCACTTTTATACAGATTGCTTGATCAGCAAGGGGGGGGGCCTGAAGAATATCTCATTTTTCACCTCACTGCTCCTCTCCCAATAAACCAATAACATGCATAAATTATTGGGTTTTTTAAAAATCCACCAAAAGTGTTTCATCGTTTTGAAAATGAGAAAACTATACCTCCTTTGTTATGCACATATTCCAGTTACTACCATTTGCAACAAAGTATGACACAAAATTACTTTTAAAAAGTCATCTGAAATGCTGTTACCTGGGAAGGAGAAAAAATAAGTACTACATCAGATAGAAGACACCTCTCTATATACTCCTCTGCACCCTTGCGAAGCCGTTCAGGATTATCAAGGTCTGGGAAGCGTGTCTGGCAAAAAGTAGAAAAATGTAAAAGAAGTGCAGAATACCATCCCAGTGTCAGATTTTTATGTGCTAATTTTCTTTGGTAGTTCTACAGCTCATACCTTACAAATACATGCAAACATGGATAAGTTAATAAAAATCTAAAAGGCACAACAGGAAGATTTTAATGTAAAAAAATGTCCATAATAAGTCAATATTTCATTGCTGTGTTGATTATTCTCTGCTTTGATGATGCCAATTTTTTTTAACTGTTTATAAAACATCCCATTAAAATAAAGCAGTTATATGCTTTAAAAAACCCTTAAGAATCTGATGCAGAGTGAAAACAAATAGATTACCTATACTTCAATTTTTTAAAAACTCACAAATCTATATAATATCTTTGACAGACTTTTCTGCACTTAACAAACTGTGGATGCAAATAATCTGTGAACAAGATAACAACTACCTTTATATCTATTAGCAGCCCTTCTAGTGGTCGGTAAGGATGATGAATCGTCAGATGGTACTGTAGCTTGGACATTAGCAACAACTCAAATGCAAGTATGGTGTCTGCAAACTTCTCTCGATTTCCTTTCAAATTGCTAACAAACTGTCCAATTGCCACATAAAACTCTTCTACTTTGCATGCCAGGTACACACAAGTTAACCTGAAAATTGATAAGTTTATCTATTCATACATATTATTAGACTTACAAATATGAACATCTGGAACATTCTTAATAACCTTGCAGTTGCTGAATACTTATATATATAGAGTTTTCTCTTTTCAACATAGTTCCTAAAGGAAAGGAACAACATAATAATATAAACAGACTAGCAGATGAGGCTAAAGATAGATCTATTTTTCTCTTAAAGTGTATATAAAATACACTCCTGCAAAAGGTGGGAGTTGGAGGGAAATAGTGTTTTACTTTAAGCCAACAACCTACGCTATATCACAGCTAAACAGCTAGTTCTGTAAACAGATATCCACTTTTTCATTTGCACTTACATTATATCTTTTGGGTGGTAGTCCATTACAGAATTGTTAACCCAAAACCTCTTGAAATACATAAGAGAAGTGCCCTGAAAATTAATAATCACATATATTAAAACAGGTAAAATTATTCAGTTTACTGACAGCAACAGAATAAAGAAGAGAGATACCATAAATTTCTGGATATATTTTGGACAATAAATTGAAAAATAGATATTATAAAGCTACAATGTCTGTAATTGATTTGGCAGTAATGTTATTACCAAAATGTACTTTGGGAACGGAGGCTGGAATTTGTTGCAGAACTCTCTGAGAACAAACTCATATTGTCTGACCAACAGCCTCTCTTCAGCTGGAGTTAAAAAAAATGCTGCAATCTCTTCATCCTGGAAAGAAAAAATTAACTCTGTATGTTGGAGTTACAGTTAAAAGAGTTATTCTTTTTATTATAAAGAAAAGCTTTTCTTGGAGTAAAATAAACTTTCAAAATGAGAAGCTTGTACACAAATCTAGAACAGTAGCTACTAAATAAATCTTCAAAAAAATGTTAACATATCTTCGTCACCCTCTTATTGATACACCAGGACTCAACCAAATGATTCTCACACACCAAAAAACTGCTGTAACGTGTTAACTGTAGCCCATCGGTGTACACATACTGCTATTATCACCTTAGATATTCCCTTTAATGCAGATGTTGCCACATACCCAAACACTGAAACAAGCTCATATGGTCAGTATCTTTAGCAACCGAGTGGCTGATTGGAGAACGGTCTATTGCTGTAATGTGTGCTAATGTGATACCAACTGCCAAGAAATCATCACGAACGAAATACACGTCCATGAAATCATGTTGAAATTGCCATCAATGAAGGGGTTATTATGTGTTCTTACCGACATATTTTCTCCATGAGTTTGAATATACTTTTGGTTTGCCTCTTTTCTCAACTGTGTGAGTTCTGTTTCGCCTGTAAATGTCCAAAATTTCCTTTGGGTACTGGTTGCAAACATGGTTAGATGATAAACAAGAAAAGGCCTTACGCATAAGGGAGATTACTATCATCACACAGCTGCAATGAGGGATAACCGCGCGCAAAAAAAAAAAAGAGAGAGAGAGAGAAAAGTTTACGAAGTTTTACCAAATAAAAAAACGGTGCTATACAGCAAATTTACAAGAAGCTCGTTTCAAATAACGAACTTGTGTGAATATTTTTGTAAAGGAAGCAATATCGACTTTTGAATCTAAAGAATGCAATATAACTTCACTCATCAAACAAGCGATCAGGGGCTTGCCGATATATCGTCTGTCTTTAGATGTCGCACAAAGAAAGTGAAATATTACAAATATACCTCTTGTAGATCAGGAGTGTGGAACATTTTTTCTCCAAGGGCCATATGGATAATTATAAAATCATTCGCATACAAAATTGCAAACTGAAAAATTAGTCTGCTTATTTGGACAAGCCGCGTACGTATTATATTAGTTTCGCCACAGCGCGTTAATATATATCACGTTTTCAACTTGTACACGCGATCCCAGCCTTCCTGGTACCACGGACGTATATAGGGGACATTAGTTCGTGCTGGTACTGTCATCTGAGCACGGACGGATAATACAATTAAGTTCGTGATCTAAGTCACTACAAAATCGGCCGCGGGCAGACGACCAGAAGCAAACGCACGTACGTGTCTGCCCCGTCATATACTCGTATATATATATATGTCCTGTCCATCCCGTAATGGATTGCTTGTCCCTCAAACTTTATGTTATTATAATGATTCACTTAATACAATTTTTAAAAATAAAAGCTCCTATACACATTTACTGAATTTCAAGTCGTCCTGAGGTAGTGGGTCAGCCGACACAGATGTCATGCAGTTGATGCTGATCGCTTCCTAAAGAAGTCGCAGTTGAAATGGAAGCAAGGGCCAGCTTAATTAGCACTGTCAGTGTAGATTAGCTGCATGTCCATGATAAAACTAAGCTAGAACTGGCTGTATGTGAAGATACAGGTGGTCGGAAGTGTTCCCATCATTTGATATTAGCTGAAATCAGTAAACGGGCGGGTATTCTGGGAAATAACTTCAAACAGAAACATGATTGTTAGATGTACCATAGGCATAGATCTAGAGACTGGAGGAAGAAAACTCAAATTAACCACGAACTAATATCTATATACCTCCATGGTTTAACGAGAGAAATGTGCAAAAGGGGTCGTGTGTAGAGATGTTTTTTTTTACCACCCAGGTTTTTCTCAAAGGCGGCCGTGTACACAAGAGAAAGTATAGGTGGATTGTTGTTAGAGGGTTCCAATTGTTTCAAGAAAGAGAGAGGTGTAGGATTACCCAAATGTTTGATTTAATTGTTCGTTAGTGTTGTTGCTGCCTCCGTCGAATTCAGGGAATTATCTGAAGTTCGCTTTTTCAGACTTGTTTCTCATAGTCACCTCGAGAGCTTATTGTCAGGTGTGGTGTCTCCTCAGGACTACATGAAAAGTTTGAAAGAGAGACTAAGGGATCTGATGATTGAGTTTCAAGATATCTAGGCATACAATCTACACGGGATGTTATAAACCAGTGAAACTCCTTCACATCTTTTGCCCTCGGCGAAAAAGAAAACTGTAGACAATAAGTTAGACAAGATACGGAAAATAATCATTGAGGCTATAGTGTGTTGACTACAGAAAGTTAAACGTGTGTTCCACCAAGTAGAATCTCTTCCTCACAGTGGTGAATCATTTGATGCTTTGTCTGGTTCGTGTTGGTTCACATTGGATTTAGAACAAAGGCTTGTGACAAACAAAAGAATGCGTTCTCTATGTGTTCTTCAATTCAAAGATACAGAGTTGGGTCTTTGTAACACTCAGTCATCCTTCCCGAACTCTTTGTATGTGTGAAGGAAAAGATATATTTACTCTCTCGTCACCTCCATAGTTATAAATTAATATATAAATAAATGTGAGCATGTGCAGGTGTATGCACCTGTGCGTAGTGTGTATTACAGTTTTTGAGGGAGCAAAAAAGAAAAAAAGGTTTAATTGTAATATCCATTGGACTTCGACATAAAACTATGTCCATTTGTACACTGGAATAATCTGAAGAATACCTCACACCATAAAACGACAGATAAATATGTATGCATTTTTATTTCTCTCTCAAAATAAGGCGAACTCAGAAAAGAAGACATTGAAGGGACTCTTTCGAGGAAATTGATGTTCTTTTTAGTATGGCATATCCATCATCAAATTGGATTTAAAATTTAAAAACACACACACATCGGTTCGTCTAGCTTTGCATGTGAAGATCTTAACTCTGGGTGTTTTATCTTCATTGTTAAGAGCCTTCTTAACGGAATACATATTGTCATGTAAGTCTGAATTTTGTTTGTATGACAATCATGTAAATAGTTGCCTCCTATAAGAGGTATTCGGTTAAGAGGGCCCTTTGCGGATGTCATGTATGGCAACGGAAAGAAAAGCATCTCATCAAAGTTTCGAAAAGTGAAAGTTGAGGAAATATCGCATTCATTGCAAATAAAGAGCTGCTGTATCAGGATCCGTATCTGGAGTGTAAAGAGAAGTTAATTTACAACGTACTGTACGTCATGTACAATATGAAATGTGAGTGACTATACACTATGCATAATAGAAGACAATCAGACTTTAAATACACAGTCTTAACCAGTCAGTTTCAAAATTATTAACACCGTCCAAGGAAATGAGTGATTTGTAGATTTGATTTCTAAGCCACAAATAAGCCGTTTATATGCTTGACTGATAATGTCCCAAGGAAAGATTTACAATACACCCATCACTCAGTAACAATCTTGAATGCGAATGGATGTATAAGAGACGAAAAGAAACTGCATGAATTCTTTTTTTTTTTTTTACAAGAGGGAAAAATGTTCTCTTTTGTCCCAGTAAGTGCGCAGATTTGTACGTGTAAAACAGCTTCCTGAAACTGTCTCGATGTGTGGATGGGGGACACCCTAAAGAGACAGCTTTGACCGTCATTCCTTTCGCCGAGTTAAAAGCTGTGTTCTGATCCTGACGCTTCATCAGACGAGGCCTCGGAATCTGATAAACCAGCATCTTCTTTGCTGCTACACTCGCATCTCAATACCCACCCTGTACCACAGCCTATCAATAACCGACCTTCGAGGTCAGTGTTAAGAGCTGTAGGCCGCACGATGTCGCCAGATCCGGCCGCCAGGTAGCGCTGGAAGCGACAGGTGCCGTCTTCAGCAACCGCCACCACGTGCACGCAGTCATTCATCCAATCAGCGATTAGCAACTTCTCCTCATCATTTGGGCGCCAGAAACAAACGTCAGTCGGAAAGAAGGGTTCTACCGGCGGGGTGTAGGTAGCAATAGCTTCATCTTGCCCATTTTTGTACAGCTGCACCACTCTCAAAGCAGCCCATTCTTTCTCCTTCCCCAAATTTTTGCTTGCCCCTGAATCCATGTCTGTAACTGTCTTATTCTTGTCGGAGCTCGCATCCTCTTGTTCATCTGCACCTGCTTGATCGTCGATGACTGCAAAAAGTTCCCCTGCCTTGTTGGCATCAAAATTATGCAGTCTTCTAATCTTCGGCTGAAAGAGTGTCGGGCCCTTCTCGATTTCCATTTTACCTTCGTTAATTTTCGAACCGAGACGGAACACTTCGCAATCATCTTCACCAATCTCATGGCGTATCACAAACTGACTGTCTGACTTCGAGCCAAATACTCTTTGTTTTAAGCACTTCCACTCCCTTAGGAAGATATGGCGCGTGAGAAATGTAACTTTCGAACCGAAGTTAATCTCCTTGAGCTCCTCCCCGCAGGGAAGGAGGAAGGAAACCGTTTCGCTTTCGTGTTCGCCGCCCGTGTCGCCGAAGGCAATATCCGTCCGTTGGTCGTGCCGTATTCGCACAGCGTGCACCTCACGACACTCCCTCTCCTGCCCACACCGGATGTGGCGACTGACGCTCTCGTCGGACTTTTCGCAGGGCAGAGTCAGCCTGACCGGAGCGCCAATGAACCGACGGATCTCATCCTCGATGTTGTTATTGAAGTCGCCATGCAGTCCTGGGCGCAGGGTGGTGGTGGGGAGCCCCTTCTGAAGCTCATTCAGTTCCTCTGCGCTGACCCGTCCTTCGCGCGTCTCTTTCTCGACCTGCACGACCTCGGCGTCCGAGGCCGCGTCCAGAGCATACTCTGCACGCTTCTTTAGGCGAAGCAGGGAGTTGAGCTCGTGCTGCACGCGCTGCATGTCGCCACCAAGGCCAGCTTCCAAACTGTCAGCCACTTCATCCAGAGCTTTTACTGCGGCATCATACCAGTAATCCACTTTCCTCACCAGGGCGTCACGCCTGACCTTTATCTGTCAAAATAAATAAATAAAATACAGATGCCTGCTGAATCTCTCTTGCACTTAAAAATTATACTTTTATTTCTTTTGAATTAATTAGAAAAATCTTGAGAACATAGAAAAGTGTTCTTCCTTTTTCCGTCCCTCATACTATACACACATGCCAATAGTCGGTTTTGTTGGAAATCTTCCTTTTGCTGACAAGCGTGCTCATGCTTTCTTAATGTTGCTGGTTCAGTCTTCAGCGTGCATATGTGTATATCATTTAAGGGTAGACGCACATATCAAAGTAAAAAAAGAAAAATCAAACAAAGTCATACTCAAACAATGAGGGAATACTCAGAGGGAGCGGGCTCAGACACTTCCGTGAACAGCTGTGACATCAGACAAACCAACCTTTACTGCTAAGATCGAACAGTAAGTCAGGGCAAATATAGCGGTACCCGAACCGAGAAGAGAAGAAAGTCTGTCCCAGTACCTGTAGTTTCACAGCTGCACATTTTTGCCTGGCAGCCTCATTATTCTTCTGCACCTCGTGCAGCTTTTTCGTGACGATCTTGACGCTGTCCTCCATGAGAGCCCACGACCTTTGTATCTCTTCCTTGCAGTGTTCCGCAGTCTCGGTCAGGTCCTCGCTAACGTGCCCCTCGTGTTTGGTCAGCTTGCACTTGATGCAAATCACCCTCTCGCACGGTTTGCAGTAGAAGCAGAGACGCTCCTCGCCGTGCACGCGACACGTCGTGTGTTCGCTGGCCTTGCGCGCGCGCTCCAGTTCTTCATCCGTGAAGTAGAAGTTCACCTGCAAAGACTGCACACCACCTGCGGGGACAGGTGCTCGCTTTCGGCAGATGGGACACGGGATTGTTTGGCCATTGGCGGCGGCTAGCTGCTCCAGACACTTGAGGCAATACGAGTGGTGACATGGCAGGAACCTCGGTGACCTGTACACTTCCTGGCACACTGCACATGTCAGATGTGGTTTTTGATCTGCTGCTGCTGCTGTCGCCATGATTCTGCACGAAGAAGATTGAGTTTTTTTTTATACTGACTTAAATCCTAATACTGGTAATCAAACCATATTATGCTTAAAGACACTTTTCAGACGGTTATTTACCCTGTTATCCTCTTTTTTTTTTTGTATCGCTGTCGTCAATATTGTCTCTAACAGTAGCTGCCTTCCTCTGCAGTTATCATCAAAAACACTTTGCATCCTTTTAAGGCCTTTTTTTTGGGGGGTCACTGCTACTGATTCAAATCATTTCATATTACTTCCTTTTTCATTGTCCGGACTGACTTGTTGCAAACTTCCAACTTTTGAGTTTTAACTGTCAACTTCAGAACTGATCGTTTGAATCAGCCTTATTCAGTAACTGACAAGCGTAGTATCAATGTAGTCACATAGTGAAAAAAGAATGTGAGGTACGTGTGATCAAGTAGCTCTGCTGGTTCGACCGGTCTGTGATTCCGATGCCTGTTCTTGAAGCCCCAGAGAAATGGTTGCTCCCTTATCTTTGATCGCTTTTGGCCACTCATCTACAAAAGGGATAGACCATGTGCGCACTGTAACAGAGGTTGCTGAAGCCCCCACACAGCCATCTTACTGTTGTTGTATAAATCAGCATGGAACAGGTGAACACCTTCCATCTCAGTTTCGAAATCAAAGACCTAAAGCACTTCAGCAAAACAAAAGAATCATGCAACATTGACAGTTTATGAAAAATACGAAAATACAGTGGCAAGGTATCCGAAATACCTAGAAAGTACCTACATCTTCTGATGAGTTTTAATATGGTCTCTAGTCAGCTTCAAGTAGAGCTAGTCAGTCTATCCATGCTTTCACCCCATGCTACTGACCAAACACACTATGTGACTTTTAAACAGATAAAAGAAGTATGCAAGTGTGGAAACCTCTCTTTAAACACACACATACCACCACACACTGATTTATTTATTTATTTATACGATGATTAGCAATCGACACTCCTAATATTTTCCTTATCGTTGAGTTTAAAATTAAATCGGATATCAAGTGCGTGTTAGAAAGCCTGCTCTTCCCTTTCTAAGACTTCTTCAGTTCCGTCCTGGTAATGGCGGTGTGCATTACAAAGACATAGATTGCCCTTGTGCACTATATTTTACTTACCGTTTCGGTTTTATTTCCGTGTAGTACTGACCGTTTGGGATTTGCAGGAAATGCGATATGAGTTTGGCTTTCCAAATGCACAGCGACTGATGCTGACCAGCTGGACGATTGACTGTAGGTGCGGTTCTGCAGTCAAACGTTTCTGCGTATCACATCTATAGCGCCTGTGTGTGTGAATGAATTAAGTGGCTTGAATAAAAGCAGAACAGTTACATTTTTAATGTTTTTAAGATTCTCATTTAAAACTGCTTAGAGTTTTCACCCCCGATATAAACTATATAAATAATATAAATATTAGAGGACAGGAAAGGTTTTCGAACAGTCTTAGAAAAAGTACTCATCAATATACAACTGTAAATATATTATAGTTATCATTATCTTGATCTGTCAAGAAAGTAATTATTAGTTCTATGTTTTTATTCACGTAAAACTACGACACTAATTAGATAACAGGTAATGACGATATACAGTTAGTCCCCTAATTAAACACAACCAAAACTGTTCTGACGCTCACAAGGTAGTTCGTTATGATTGTCACATTAGCGCGTAAGAATAGTTGGTATATCCGCCGAGTGGCAACAGGAGGTTGGTTTATTTAGTAGAAAAGTGCTTCCACCTTGGGGGAGATGGAGGGGGGAAGAAACCGGAATACCCGGAGAAAACCCTCGACGCCCAATCCTGTGGACAGGTGTCACATGCAGTGTCCCGAGACGACATCTCGATCATTGCAGTGGTGACAAGCGAGTGTTTTAACCGCTACATTACAGGGCGTCCCCGGCAGACGTGGATATTGCTTATGTCGGTATGTCCGAAAGTAGAGCTGGCTGTATATGTACCGTACTCACAACACACGTCACGGTACCGACAAAACGTACATACTAACAGCCCACTGGATCGGAATCTGTTCATAAGTTGGTGACATACTGTATTGACTTTCTTATATTACAAAATGTCTTTCATCTGATTTCTTTTTTCTAATGATTTTAGATCAGTTAGCAAATACAGCCCAAGCACAGTTCTCACCTGGACCATTCTCAGGCCCTGATCTAATTTACTTGAAAAAAAAAATCGGTTTTTTTGTTTTTTTTTTTAAACTTGAAGAATTTGGGCGGGGATGGCATTGCTTTATTTTACTAAATAAATTTGATCTCTTGGACATCAACAGATAGGAGAATAGGACAGACATTTCACATATAATGAGCTTATATTTTTTTCCCTTAGTTATATCGCTCTTTTAAAAAATCGTGCAATAGTATCCTTTTCATGTGAGTCATGTGAGTTAACACAATGCACTACGCTACTGCATGGACCATCATCTGTGCTTAAGATTACCACACGAGTTCATATGTACCGGGATCGGCTACAATAAGCATTGACGCAGGTCCAGATACACTTTGGTAATTTTTTTGTTTTTTGTAAAGCCTCTACCAGAGTCAGTAAATGCATTGTCCTACCTCTCGTTAATTAAGCAGACCTTCTCTTCCTGCCATTCGTGTGCCTTCTACCAGCAGCTGAGCGGTTGCTTGATGCGACAGTCTACATTCACATCGCCATCTGCTCACCAGCTCCGCTCATGCGCTCTTCTGGCGAGGGCCGCAATGACCGAATCATTTCAACTTCCCGAGCCCAATAACACTGCTAAACAATATCACGTGATTTCCTGCAACGTCGCATCCTATGATACGAAAACATTTTAATGTTTTTAAGATCATGTGATTTCCTTATCCAATCTACACCGGTTTACCTAAACAAAGGAGAAAAATATGTAGCCGTCATTTCGTTCCCTATCATTTCACCCATTTTTGGAAAAGAACATTTGACAAGCCCATTTGATGATAATGAAGGGTTTTGAAGGAAGAAAGAGTAGGTTTCCGGCAAATATGGAGTGGTACTTTAATATAAAAGTGACAGAAAAGGAATGTGGACCAAATGCAAGAAAAATGAGACGGGCAGCGTACAGCAGTTTTTGTTAGAGTCAGGAAGCTAAGGCTATAGCATTACTTAACAGCCGCCGATGGGACAGACCAAGGAGTAAACAAGTAGTAAACTGTTGAAAGATATTTTTGGACGACTTAAATTTGAAAAGGTGATCTCCTACCAGATGCGAAAAGCTCAGGTAATATAACCCTCCAACAAATGGCGGTCTGGTGGCGTAACGGTTAACGCCTGTCACCAATACACTGAAGATTGGTTGTCCTGGGTTCAGCTCTCGTCTCGGGCATGCTGTTCTTTCTCTGCACGTGACATCTGTTTACATGCTGGCTGCCTTGCCGTGATATAGCCTTAGTTGCTGGCTCGGCGTAAAACACCAATTTCCCTCCAACATATATATATATCCTTGTACTTAATATAAAGTGACTTTGGTAGCGATACCTATAATACAGTAATTTTGTTTCGACGTATTATTATGACTCTAAATGTTGTATTGTTTGTGAGCTTTCATCTAGGATGTTCCTCTATTTGTCGAGTTTCTGATGTTCACTCTTCTCTCTCGATTTTCTCTTGGGGATCGGGGGCGAAGACCGCGATCAAACAAACAAACAAACAAACAAACAAACAAACAAACAAACAAACAAACAAACAAAAAAAAAGGTTTGAATATCTAATGTGAATTTTCTTTCTTTATTTGCTTCTCACATGTAAAGTCTGTTCATATATTTGCACAGTGCACGAAAGTGTTGAAGATACACTAGATCTACGCACTTTTCCTAGTATGTTTGCTGCCGAA
>SRHC01000424.1:0-74274 GCA_004794325.1 Pomacea maculata | reverse complement strand
GCCGAAATTATACATTATTAAATGAAATACAGATATTGAGCATCCCATGCATATGTTTACAAGCGTACTGCTATAAGTATTTATTCATAGCATTCAAAATATATTCAAATATTCATGATTATAGCTTAGTGCAAGGGCCTCAGAAAGCTGATCGTTTCACTCATTTACCCATGGACATTCGATCTGCAGTTCTGCTCACGCATACAGGGAACACGTTTGAGGGTTGTTAGTCAAGCCAACGAGGAAACCCCATAGGAAGACCCTGCTAAAGTAATTTGGGCGTTTTCATTGGATAATATTTATAGTAGACGACGGGATTCCGTTCAGCTTTGAGGACTACGTTTCCAATGGCGTAGAAAGGAAAATACTCCCTCGACCAAATCCCGAAACATCAAGACCATCTGTTTCTCTTTTTAGCGGGTAAGATATTTTGGTTCATAACTAGATGTTTTAGGTGCTGTAAATTGTTAAGCATTTTAACTGATGAAACGTTTTAGAGATGAAATAACGCGTTTCGTGTAGGCGTCTTCTGATAGCCCTGATACCTTTCATTACGAATGATTTCAAAACCGAAGCTAAAACATTTTTAGGTTATAAAAATGCTGCGAAGAAGGCATCACTTTAGTTTCAAATATGCACCCCCAACTTATTATTGTCACATATGAACACATATCTCGACAACATCGTAAGTATTTTTCATCGTGGCTAATGCAGTTTCACGAGTGTGTTGTTTGTACTCGCACACAACACGGTGTGTACCACTATCGCTTCTACACGTGTAGTAATGCACATCATAACGCTTGTATATCCTTATTGGTCGTTTTTAGAATGGCTATAGTTTGTAAATAGAAAGTTGTTTTCACTGACTTAAACGAAATGCTTAACTTAATGTGATTAATTTCCTTTCAAACTGTTTTCTTTTTTTTTAATGTCTGTGTCAAATGTTTGCTTGACATAGCATAGTTCGGTAAGATAGTATTTCTCGGTTCCATAGAATACTGAATTTCGAGTTTTTTATTTTGGGTGAAGTCTTTTGAAAAGATAAAGATTCAGCTTTTGGTATTCCTCACGGGAACTTTTAATATGGATTTCTTTTGCACAACCGATTTAGCGGGAATTCAACCCTCCGAAATATAGGGAGAGTCCAAGTCGTCTTTGAAATCTTTGTTTACGTGTGAATGAAGTTTTGTTTATACAATTTATTCTACTGGAATTCCCAGTTTTTCGATTTATTTAACGGATTATAAACATAATGTAGTTTCTGCCTAAAGTGGGGTAGTTTTTATCTCCATTCTGGATACGATGATCTTAAAAAGGGGTGTTAAGGTTGTTGATAGTCGGGTCCATTTCGCTTGTTCATGTTATGTGGCTGCTGTGCTGTGCTGGAGGTTATTCGTGTTGTCGAAGAATAGAAGCCTTACGATTGACCAAGTTTAATCGTTCGATGCTGTGATGTCAAAGTAATTTTTTTTAAATTTCACTGTTAAAGGACATGAGGCGAGACTTCGAGTTGGTTAAACCAAAAATGATCTTTGTTTTTCTAAGCTATAGTAGTTAAGTTGTTCACACAGTTCCACAAAAACCTACGAGTTCACGACATAAATAATTTTATATACTTAAATTAATATTAAATGAATAACGGTGACGGGAAAATAATAATTTGTTTTGCATCAAATGTCTTTTTGTTATAGTGTCAACTTAATATTGTCATATAAAACTAGATAGTCATAACAGCAGTTTGTTATCTTTAGAAGTGCCACAGTTTATAACACCCTAAAATTAAAAAAACTTTGAAGAATGTACCATGTAAATTGATAAAAATCTTATCTTTGTATTTAACTTTGCATTAACTTCCAGCATCCACCGTATTTCTTTGTTGGGGAGGTTTAATAATAATAATGTGTACTTGTAACACACAGCATCGCGACAAAGATAGATTACACTCTGTACAGACCAGTAATGATAAATGAACATTAGATAATAGACTGGACTGATTTCATAGCAACTATTATGCAATTTGTAATTTCTCTTCATAGCTAAGAGAAGACATATATTTTTAACATTTAATGACCCAGTAAACTTATTCTAATTATAGATGATGATGAACAACAAGTAAATAAAGCTTATGACTGTGCTTTCAATTCCAGAATATAAACAACCAGCTGATCATCTGAGGAGCTGTCAAGAGAAGGGCAGACTGAAAGCAGCCCTTCAAACTCTGTTCAGCCATAATGCAGCGCCGCATTGATGAACAGGTTCCTGCTGTAAGTTCTAAGAATAAAATATTTTGCATTTTTACATGTTTCATATTAAGAACAAGATGTTTAGAAAGCACATGACTTGGAGCTGATTGCAGAGAGGAAGAAAGCCAGCTGGTACTCTTGGCATGCAAGGATAAGTAGAAAAGATAACAGGATTTTAAGGATTTCTAATTTGTAGTAAACTATGTAGCCAAGTGGTGGGGGTTGTGGAGTGATGACAACAAACTTTCAACACTCGAACAAAGGCAATAATAGTCAGCAGGTGTGCAACCTTTTAATACATGGGCTTGTACAATAGCCACGGCTGCATCGCATCTCTTCTCTGTCGTATGTCTGTGCTCTCTCTCTGATCTGCTGATGTCTGCTCTCTCAGCTCTGCCCTTATATACCTCTCAGAAGGCTAAATTTTCTGCGATGATCCTATATGGTTGTGCCCATTAGAAGTTTTAACCCTAGCCAATCACTGCTTAGCATCCTCTCTCGCCATGCCTTCGCAGATCTGCCAACTACAATTATCCGCCGGCCCCTCCAAAACTAACAACGCCGGACTACCAGCCCTCTTCACCTATATCTGGCAGTATTTTTTGTTGTTTGAGTACAAATCCACGTCAAATTGAGTAACCCGGCTTGATAAACAAAACTTCGTGTGGTTTCTAACACAACAAAATACCTGATTGGTTGATTTTTTTCAGCCTCTAAAGGGAAGTAATCGAAAGAGGACAGTTCCTTCAGGTTCCTGTGCTTTCTTCCTTATGTATTCGTTCATTTATGCACAGAACTTAAAGCTCAGACTCTGGTTACAACATTGTGTTGCCTGGCTCCAAGCGACGCGTGAGATTTGAAGGGTAGAGCGATCGTCTGACTGGAAGTGCCGCGTCGTCAGTGTGATAAGGCATGAGACGATGGGATGTAGTTTTTCCTTAAAATATGTACCGGTTGCAGAGGATTCACAAACACTTGAAAATCCAAAAACAGGATTTAGTTATTTAGTTTTTAAGTATTTTAGTCTGCATTTTAGTGAGGGATCCAATTGCTTTTTTGATGTGCCCAGAACAACTTTGAGAAATGTTTGAATAATATATATTTTTTAAATGTAAGCTAAAATGCCTATTTAAAAAATTGAGGTTTGGATATTTGGATATTTTGCAGTCAGGCTTACAAGGACAGAGCCGAGTAGTACGAACAACCGACTATCCACGTGTCATTGCACCAGGCCAGCCTAGATATGAGGGCACTGAGAGTGCTCTTCCCATGTCTTTTCCATTGCAGAGTTATGGGCAGTAAGTATTGCGTAGAAAGCTTTTTTCTGCAGCTTTCTTTGCTCATTTAAAAGCGTAGGTTGTCTCATCAATTTTTTTTGAGAAGGAAGTACACTTAACAAAGTTAAGCAGATTGTCTAACAAAAAGTGTAGTCCTAACCAACATGCTGAATAGTTTGATGAATAAACAGAACCTTACTTTTGATAGGATTGCCCAGCAAGGCCATCTTGCTACCCCAGTTCACACCAACATGGCTGCTGCCACTCTGACTACTGTCTCACATGGTGGTGTTGGTCCTGCACAAGGTCTGCATCAGTCATCTGTTCACCAAGCTACTCCCACTGTCCAGGGCTCACAGACACAGGTGTGTTTGACATGTGTATTCATGTGCATTTGTTACACAAGTAGAACATATATACTGATTCAAAACTCGTAAGGGGAACAGGTCACAGAAAGAACAAAACTAAGTCCTGTTAAGTTGCAGATACCTCTATTTTGTTAAGGTTATGACCATTGAGAGAGCATGTTGAGTAGGTGTATTTATGTTTTATCATGGCATCATAGATTTAATCTCCTTTTGTGAATTTGCTAAAGGCTTACGTTCTCCAAATATGCTTTCACATCTTGGTATTTTTCAATCAAACATTAAAAAAAAAATATTCCATTATTCTCTAGAAATTATTTTGTCTGATCTTTAGCAAAATCAGATGAACAATTTCTTTGTGCTTGCTGTTCCTAAAACATGGAAAACGTGTTTTTGAAAAGTCATCTATTGTAATTAAGACCAAAACTGTTCACAGTTTATATATCATTTGAAAAGAATTTTTTCTCTTTGCTTCTTGGCCGTAAATCCAAAAGGAAGAATGCAAGTGTTTATATCTAATAGGGTATAGCTGTTAGTTAAGAAGGGTTCTTTTTATCAGCTGTGTTATCAGCTCCGATAAATATATAAAAGAATAAGTATGTCATAAATTTGAAATTTAAATGTTCATGGTGTTGGTTTTTGTGTATTTTGGAAATTGGTATCAAAACATTTAAGCAGCTAAACCATTTCAAAACTGTATGAGCACAAGTATTTTAGTGTTATGATGATATTAGGAAGATTGGTAAAACAGACATTATTATATTTCAGGGCACCCTTAGCAGTGTCACTGGCCCACAACAGCAGCAGCAGTTTCAGCGTCTGAAGGTAGAAGATGCGCTTTCTTACCTTGATCAGGTGAAACTCCAGTTTGGCAGTTCTCCACAAGTGTACAATGACTTCTTAGACATCATGAAGGAGTTCAAGTCACAAACGTAAGATTAGCATATAACTGACATGCTCAGTAACTTGCTGTCCTTTGTCTTATGCAGTTTTACCCATTTCTGAAGGAATCAGTATTCCTTGACTACATTTTCAGTATTTGTTAAAAATCAATAATTTTTGTTAATTTAACCCAAACTTTAAAAAATCACTCTTTAAAATGAAACATTTAGTGTTCAATAGAAACAGGGACAAGACATACATGACTGGTACCAACTGATGAGCTGTTGTGCTGGTCCATAAGTACTCATTGTTGGGAAAAATAACCGGTTAAACACAGTGAATGACAAGGCTTGCCATTGAGGGCTGTCTTGAGTGGTGATGAGCAGCTCCTGCATGGAATGACCAGCCTGTTCCTTCACATCAGACAGTCAGTTCTTCTGTCTACCTTGGTGTTTATCAATCTCCTAGGTACCCAGAAAGGTAGAGTGTCTTGCTGGGCAATGTGGCTTTACCAGACCAGATTGCCTCATGTAACAATTGTGAGAAAGGGTTGCAGGTGTCATGAGGATGGTGACTGTTCTCTATACAAAATCATTGGATTTGGATTCCTTGTACAAGATTTGAAACCGCCACATCAGGCATTAGTCTTTTCCTTGCTGTAGCAGCATACAAAGTCCACATCTTGCATCCACACTGCAGGAGGGGAACAACAAGAGACTTGTCCAGTTTGTACTTAATAGTAAACATAATGGTGCTGCTTTGCTATATCCTGTCCAGCCTGGCCTGGAAATGATGGCAGTTCTTAAAACTGTCCACCTCCTCAAGCTGTACTTCATTAACTTAAATGTCTGCATTTCCATTGGTGTTGCCCATGACTTTGTGCTTGTTGGTTTTGTACAGCATATTTTACACCAAAATCAGTCACATGGTCGTTTTTGCTTATAATTTACCAAGGTGGTGGACCAAAATCTCAGAACAAAAAATATCAAATCTTAGTAGCTGCAGAACAAAAAAAAAAAAGCCAAGATCAAAAGGAGCATTAAAGCTGTTTAAAATTGTAATTCATTTGTATTCTGTTTTCAATATGAAACTGTGATACCAGTTGACGGTTTACTTACATTACTGACATTTTGCAGCATTGACACCCCTGGGGTCATCAACCGGGTATCAAACCTGTTCAAGGGACACCCAGACCTCATTGTTGGCTTTAACACTTTTTTGCCACCTGGCTATAAAATTGAGGTTGAACGAGAGGTCATCAGTGTGTATCAGCCTGGTCAACAGGTCATGTCCATCACAGCCCTGGCTCAAACTTCAGCCCTGCAGCAACAGCAACAGCAGCTGGTAGGTGTGGAGTGTTTAGACATTGGTCATGTAAGTCATCACTTCAGGATAATTATTATGGTTTACAATGTATTGATTGGAAAAGAAGCAATTGAAGTCCTTTAAGGCCAGACACCTGACATACAATTGAGGAAAATTTAAATTTTTATCCATTTTGAGATTATAGCACATTGTGAAAGTTCAATGTGTGTTCTGTTCACTCACCAAGTGGTTTTTCATAGAACAATCTAGAAATATGTATATTTTGTCACTAAAGACAGCTAGTTATTTCATATTTACTTTTCCCAAGCGCAGAATTAGTGAGAATGAATGTTTGGGACATAGCAACACACATGAAAAACTGGGTGTTAAAAAAAAGATTGGTAGAAGAACAAGAAATATTGGGTAACCATTCTTTCCATGTGGAAAACTTGACATTTCAAATTGATTTTAGTGTTGTGAAATCCTAGTTTTCGTATTTTAGCTATTACTGCATTAAAAAAAAAAGATTGCTTTGTGTTGTCAATGTTTGAAATATGTATTGGGTATTGCTGTCTTCATGGTTTCAGGGTCAGCAACAAAAAGCATCAGCCAACTTGACAACAGTTCCACAACCCCCATCTCAGCAGGTGCCTCCACCTTCCATCCACCATGGCTACCCATCTCGGCCTGGTGCTCAGGATGTGCCCCAGTCTCTAGCCCAACCAGCACAACCACCCCCAGTTCCTACCACATCCCCCCAAACAGCCAACCAGCCTGTGGAGTTTAACCATGCAATCAACTACGTTAATAAAATTAAAGTGAGAATTGATATTTAAAAATATTTTCTGTAAATTAGCTTTTGTTTCTTTATGGGAATAAAGACAAGACCACATTCAAATGCACAAGCAAGATCACTTATACATGCATTAGCACACCAGAAGTATTCTTGCTTAATATCTTCTGCCTGTTGTCAGGGAGATTTTAATTTAAATATATTCTATGTCATCGTCCAGCTTTTAAGTTTTTAAATGTTGATGTGTTTTATTCAATCCACCACTTTGTAACTATTTTAAAAAGAATGCTTAAAGATGACTTGTATGTGCTGTCAGTTGCTGGGTCTATTAGTAGTAGCTATTGCAGTCTGTTCTGTTGTCCTTGATGACATATGTTGAAGAACTTGATCTAGACTTGTTCAAGTTTGCAAATGATTTTTGAAGTGACAAAATTTACTGTCTTTCATGCACACACACACACACAGGTAAATCAGTATAAGTTTACCTGAATTCTGAATACTGTTGTACTCTTATGATATTAAATTCACTTAAACTTATATTAAGATTAACAATAGATCTCATAAGGAGATATTTTAATTCTTATAGAACCGGTTTCAAGGACAACCTGAAGTTTATAAGCAGTTTTTGGAGATTCTTCACACATATCAGAAAGAACAGAGGAATCTCAAAGAGGTTGGCATTTTAAAATGTTGTTATTCTGCTGATACCACAAATGACTGAATATATTTGCCTTCGTTTTAGCAGATAGAACTTACTTAAGATGGAACAATAACTAGTTTATAGTGATTAGCAAAATCGAAAAGAAGTATTTCAGTGGGTTCTTTAAAACTGTTTACCCTTCATTTAAGCTAGCAAGTATGGCAGCTGATGGATTTTAAAATTGGTTTTTATTTCTTTCATGTTTCTCTTTATGGAAAAATGGTTTTGTCACAGAGCCTAGTGGCAGTATGATGGATAAAGTGTAAAATAAAACCTATGTACGGCATGGTAGCAGATCACAATCCCAAAGTTATACTTTTGCTTCCTTTTACCCTTACATGAATAGGTGCCTATTTGTCGTTGGGTCTAGATAGAAAATTTCCTAGTCTCTGGCCCGAGCCAGCTTTAAACTTCTGATTATGAAGTGCATGAATTAATCAAATGAAGAAAGAGCTACAGAATCTCTCTACTTCCATAGTGCACTGAGAAAGGAACCGTTCAGTCATATATTCTTGGTCCAGTATTTTTACTTGCCTAGCTAGTTTCGTACATTGATGTCTGGTAGCATCCTGCAGCAGTTTGTTACGGTCTATTAACAGCGAGAAGTTTTATTTGTTACCTCTGGGCATATTAATAACTAGATGTAATGAATGTGTTGTGTTGGTTCGTTGACAGCAAGGTGTGACAGGAGGAGCCAGTAAGCCCTTGACAGAGACCGAGGTATATCAACAGGTTGCCAAACTCTTCCACAACCAGGAAGACCTTTTGGCAGAGTTTGGGCAGTTTCTACCAGATGCAAATGGTGGCAACAGTAATTACGTAAGAGTTGCTTTGCAAATTTTTGTAGTGCAAGTACCTATGCCACATTTGTTTTTATTTATAGCATAGCCATGAAACCACCATATACATTTACATGATAGATGCCTGATTATTTGTGTGTACAACAGCATGGCAAACAATACTCTGTACTTTTACGCAGTTGATGGCGTAGTGGCTAAAGTGCCTGTCACCAAGAAGATGAAAATCAGGTGTTGTGGGTTCATATCTTAGCTCTGACATACTTCTCTCAGGTTTGACCAGTGGTGGTTTTCTTTGGGCATTGAAGTTTCCTCCACCCTGTTTGTGTTGTGTATTTTCTTTGTGGTGTTTTGTGTATATTTGTGAAAGCATTTTGAACCTGGTTTCAGGGATATAGCTCTTCGGAAATATTCACTTTTACTGTTAATTATATACATCACAGCACAACATATATATGTAGGGGTAATCTGGGAGCAGTGTCAGCAACATTAATTAAATTTCGTCCATGTTAACTTCCCTAAATAAAGACACAGGTAATTCACATTTTAGTCATTTTTTTTTAAACAGCTAGATGATGTTTGCAGCACACCCATTCACTGAATTATCAAATAATGCTTTTTTCATACAATTTTATGGAGAAATATCTAAAAGTTTTTTTTAAGAGTACCAAAGTTACTGTAAGTCTGGTATTTCACAGCAGTCACAAATGACTTCAGGGCATTGGTATTTCACAGCAGTCACAAATGACTGCTGGGCAGTAGTGTTTCATGGTAGTCACACGACCTTTGGGCAGTAGTATTTCACAGTAGTCACAAATGACTTCTGGGCAAGGCTTATCGTATTTGTTGGTGATCCCACCCCCATTAATAATCAAAGCAGAAGAGGGTGTATTGAATAGACTGCAGTTTTGTTTTATTTTTGGAGGACAGGGAAAAGTGATCCTTTCAAATTTTAATTCCATTTTCAGAGTGATATGGCACTGGGGGTGCGCAATGATCACTCATCCACAGTGAAGAAGCCTACCTTTCAGGGCAAGGCGCCCTTAAATAAAAACCCTGCACAGCTGAAACGTCCAATAAGTAACAGTGGAGGGAACAGTGGCCTCCAACCACCACCTGCAAAGGTTAGTCATCAAGTTTGTATGATAAATTTTTTCTTTGGCTTGTGTTGAAGCATGGCTTGTTATGGAAATGTCTTAGTAAACCTTTATCCCCTCTGTTTTACATAGAGAAAATTTAGCATGACCAATAGCTCATGGTAAGCAACATTTCCATAAGCTTAATTAGGATGTTCATTATGTGGATGGCAGCTTTTAGATTATCTTTATTTGCATGATATCAAAGCCAGGATGTGGAAATATTGCCACAATTCATTGCACAATCATGTGTTCAAGGGTTAGCTAGAAAATTTACCTGAAATCTTTGCAATTATTGATTTTATTACTCATAAAAAGAACTTTCTCAAAAATGTTTATTGCTTAAATGTTGGGAAAGGAAGGCAAGGGAGAGACAGGCACCACTCTCACCTAAAAATGACACTGAGAAAAGTGAGGCCTCTAACACCTCACTCCCCAGCGGTCTGAAAAGGTTAGAAGGGGACCTTTACCTGTGAGCAGGACCTGTGTTGGTCTTACAGGTGTACAATGCTTTTCCAGCTTGACATGGGGTTAGGTTTAGATTGAGGGAAGGGGTTAGGTGTTTAGATTAAGGGAATGAGTTAGGGTTAGATTGAGGAATGGGGTTAGGTACTTAACAAATTAAAGACGTTCAGTTGTTGTACTGCCTGTCGGTAACATGTCTGAATATCTAAGAATTATCTGTAAAATTCTGTGAGCGAAAAATTTTCAGTCAGGGGATTGGATATTGGATTGAAAAGCATTCTTTCTTGCAAATGCACTTACCATTTAAATAGTCAAAAGCTTGGGCTTTTAAAAAATCTTATAAAAAAAAACATGTTGAGTCAAAGTTAATGAGGTTAAGTGATGAAGCGGCATATTCAAGTGGAAAAGAATGACAACAGCTGGCAATTGCCTTTTGCAAGAGTTTCTGCTTCATGTTTTCTCATATTCCCTATTCTGTAGTTTCATTAGATTCCTATATTGGAGTGTACCTGGGGTGTTGTGGTATCAGTAAAAGACTTTTTTTCCCCCTTTGGATATTGCAGACTTATGGAGACATCATATCGGGGTCTGTTAGAATGATCTTTGCTTTAGACTCTTTGCTTTGCCTGTTCTTATTTAGTAGTGAATTAACACCTCTGGCCTTAAATTTTTTTTGTCGCAGGTGCATTGTTTCAGCATTATGGTGTTTTGGTATTTGGATTTTATAATTTATGTATTAAAACAAAAGTTTTTTTTTCTTTTGGATATTGCAGATGTATAGATAAATCAAAACAGATTTCTTATAACTGGAGCACATTGATAAAGGCTCTATATGTATACCTATAGCACATTTCAGGGAAAGGGGATAGTGGGTTATCTTTATTTTAGCATTTTACTTTGATTTTCCTGGTCCATCTTCTACATTTTTGCTGAAACAGTGGGTTAGTTGACAATGGTGCTGGTAATCTGCCTTTGTGGCTTTGTGCATGTTGCATGTGATTTTCACGCTGTGTTCTGCACTTGCATTGCTCTCTTCACAGGCTAAAAAGAAAGATTATCAAGACGATGAAGCAGAAGCAGCAGTCCCAGGTTATGTAAGTGCTGATGGACATAGATGTGCTTGTAAATTTTTGAGGGGAGAATCATGAAAGCAGTAGTGGAATTTGCTAACTTGCAGAAGCGTTTATGTATTCTTGAAGTCCTAATCCCTAACATATTTGCACTGAAGATTTTAGAATGAAATTATTTGTCTTGCCTTAGTATTCCTGTTATTTTTTTTTTTTTTTTATATTTTGTAAATTGTTATACATGTGTGATTGCAATACCTTTGCTTACCCAACATTACTGAAGTAATCCAGCTGTAGAGAATGTCATGAGTTGTAGACTTGCAATCAGTTTTTTAAAAATACTGCACAATTACCTGTTGTTTGTTGTGTAATATTTCCATGGTTAGATTGCTTAGTGTTTATCATTCTAAACGCCATATGAGGTACTTGTCACAAGTTGCTGTGTTGATGGTCATTTTGTGTTTTCATTGCTTATAACTAAATACAATTCAGCCAGAATTGCAAGTCAATATTTAACAATAACTAAGCCAAGATATTTGGAAATAAACACACACTCTGTTGCAAACTTTTTCACCATCAGGAATTGCCTCCGAAACCATGAGTAGCTTTTCATCATGTGGCATGCTAGTAGTATTCTGCGTGGCAGACCAGGCTTGTGATCATGTCTTGTTTGTGGCATTTTACAACAAAAAGTTTTTTTGTTTGTTTGTTTGGTTTTTTTTTTACTTATTAATTTTGATATTGTTATGTACTAAAGCTGTGGCATTTCTGAACTGTTTCCTTCGTTAACTTTACAGGTTTAGAGGGACACATTTTTTTAAGACTAATAATGATAAGTATGCTGGATGATCACGTGGAAGACAAATGAAAGGGAAATTCAGGGTTTGATTTTGCCTATAGTTTCTTTATACACATATACTAAGAGCATTGAAATACCTCTTTTTGCACCCCTTCCCTCCATCACAATTTTTCCTTCTCTGGACATCTGTCACAATTTCAGCTTCTCACCGACACAATTTTTAAACATTCAGTCCATTTAACTGAGACCTGACATACTTAGATAGCACTTTCATCTTTCTCAGGACATATTTGACCAAGATTCTCTTTTAAAAATATTTCAGAAGTATTTAAAAAATAGTTTCAATATCTTTAGCTTTTTCCTGATAATGGTGTGTTGTTTCTTAGGTTAGCTGCATAATGCATACATTTACAATAATTGATTAAAAGATGTGTGGGTGCGTATGCATACTTATATTCATGCATATAATTATGTGCATATATGTGCGTCCACTTGTGTTTCAGAAATACAAGGCAAGCATATTAAAGGATGTTTCCCTAGCTGAAGCAGCCAAAAGTGGCACGTTGACAGAGTTTGCCTACTTTGACAAGGTATTTTATTCTCAGCATTTAATTCTCCAGTTTATTCAATCATAATCTGTTTTAAATATAAACATTTAAAGGTATAGTAAAGGCTGAAATCAGTCCACAGAGAGGCTGGCATGACATGGTCCCAACTGGAAAGGGACTCCCAGAATCGGGTCCGATGGCAGGGTGTAGTTGTGGCCCTGTGCTCCACTAGGGGTGAATAGGATCAAGAAGAAGAAAGGCTGTGAATACGGTGATAAGGCTGCGGCATACTGTGTGACGTGAGGGAGAGGAAGTGTCAGTCATTGTTAGGATTTGAACTCAAGTGATCGGTGGCGTGTCGTTAGTTGGATTAGTGATATATTTTAATGATAACAATCAAGATGGCTGTGAGCAATGTCCAGCCATAACATTGCATTAGCTCACACTGGGATTGAGTTGATGTCATCAGAGGATGAGACTTCGTTGAAGCAAACAAGAGTTCCATGTAATTTCTCTTATTAAACACAAGATGCTATAAAACATTCAACTTTTTCCACATGAATGGACACGAAAATAGACGATCCTACTCTTTACTAGATTCTAAGCAGTTTTATTTTGCCTTTACAATATCTTTAAAATCTTGAGTTCACTAGAGCTGAAATGTTCCCCCTGTCTGGTTAGGTGCGTTGCCCTATATCTGCTCCCATGTAATGCCCCATGTCTGGTCTAATGTGGTGCCTTGTGTCTGTTTTGCTGTAGTGCTTTGGATTCATCTGATATTTTGCTGTCTGGTCTAATATCTCTAGTGTGGCCTTATGTAATGATCTAGTTTTGCCCTGTTCTAGCATATCATGTCTAATGTAGTTCTGTCTGATCTTATGCAGTCCCCATACTTGACCAATTCTAGTGCTCATCTGGTCTGAGGTACAGCCCCATTTCTGACCTGTTCTTGTGTATCGTGGCCTTAAATCTGCTTATTTTTCAGAAAAGTTTTCTTGGCTGTTGACAAATTGCAGGCTTTATTGTAATTTCTTATATGCATGTGGAGTTGTGTATGATACTGTATAGGAACTTGTACACGAACTGTCTAGGGTCTTGCATATATATGGAGAACATTGTCTAGAAACTCATGTACATAACTGCAGGGTTCGTGTGTATATCAGCATCTTCATGATTCTCTCTAGGGTTATGTGTGAGCATGTGTTTTCCCTCCTGTTATTTAAAACAGTCTAATCTTCCCAGATAAACTTTCTTTCTAGGAGTGTAAAAGTTTAAAGAAGCCAGAGGTAATCCTCATGCATTTGCCTTATAAGTGTGGTATAATTTTTTGTCATATTTCCCATGTCTTCCCATGCCTTTCCAGAGTGACTTGACTGCTTTGCAAATAAAACATTTTATAAAGCAATGTTACCAGTATTTTTTACCATATATCTGTGTATGCATACACCTTACATTTAGATCTTGTTTTTATTTCAGGTGCGAAAAGCACTGCGTTATCAAGAGGTGTATGAAAATTTCCTGCGATGCCTGGTGTTGTACAGCAATGAAGTTATTAACCGGAGTGAACTAATCAACATGGTCAGTCCTTTCCTAATGTGAGTATGCAATACCTTTGCATCAGGTGCATTTTAAAAATAGAAAGTTCTTTAGTAAAGATTTGACATCAAGATTGACTCTCCGGCTAGTTGCAAAAGTATTTACAAGATGAAATAATTCATCTTGACTAAAATGTTAATAGGTACATATTTTTTGCATTTCAGTTTGCTGGTTTGTTTACTAGTGATCCTGTGGAAGCAGTTATAAGTATGAAGTGATGAGTCATTTGATTTGCAGTTCAGTAAAATACGGATTTGAGTTCAAAATGTGACCTTGAGTATCACAGTCTTTCCTCTTCCCCTACCCCCATTGCTCACAGCAGTTGTTGCACAATTTGATATCTATGAAATAGAATGCAAAGGAACAATGCTTTGAGAGCCACCATTTCTGTAAAGGAAATAACAGGACATTCTGTTTTGCAGATATCATTCATCCATATAAAGCTAGATAGATGTAAAATAGATAGATGTAAAATAAGAATTGAATTCTATTGAAAGCAAGCTTGTATTAAATCAGTAACATGTTTAAAAGTTAATTCGTTGATGGAGTTCTCACCTGTTAAAACAGACCTGTTTGACTTTTCTTTTGGCTTGAATGGTTGCATATCTTTCTAGACATTACTTGCATTATTTAAAACAGTTTTTGAAATGTACTGAGTTTTTTTTGTTAATGTTTCACATTCCAGACCAATGATCTTATGAAATAAAAAAAGAGAAGATAGGATTACTATGTTTGTTGTGCTTTCTCTTATTTGATGTACTTGCATACAATTATAGGATACTAAATGGTTTAACTTTGGGTTAGTTTATTTGAATAAATTTTAAAACTGTTATGTATTGCAGAAAATTTCCTGATCTTTTCAAGTATTTCAAGGACTTTATGGGTTACAAAGATTCTGGGAATAGCATTGAATCTGTCCCCCAGGCAGCTGTCAAGGAACGCAGCATTCGTGATGAATGCAACATGGAGATAGGTGAGTAAGGCGCAGGTTGTATTTATTCCATCCTATTGTCAGTTAAATGGGTATATGATAAATGGGACTGGCAGATATCAAGATTTGTTGAAGGTTATCCTACAATTTAATAAGCATTTAGTCAAGCAGCATAGACTGTGTATAAAGGTTTGGAGTGGAATGGGTCTGTTATAGCAGATGTTAATGAATCAGTTTTTATTTTCATGAGACTGACAGGTGTCATTGCTTTGTGCAGATTACAGCACCTGTAAACGTTACGGTGCCAGCTACAGGGCTCTTCCTCCTTCCTACCCTCAGCCCAAATGTAGCGGACGAACGCCACTTTGTCGTGAGGTGAGGTGTTTGTCTGGGTTTTTTATTTTTTAGATCAGGTTTTGTCATCTCTGAGCATATTTGAAGAACCTTGAGAGTAATTGCTTAGTTGTTATTTGTACCACCATGTTTTGTTTTTTTTTATTTAAAAACTCAAAATGACCATTGTGTTTTCAGTATCTGAGGACACTTTTTTATTTTACATTAGTTTTTATTTGAAATTTTATCGTAGGTTTTATGCCATGCACTTTTGACCCTAATCTTATTGCATACGTCACTAAAATTTGTACATGTTTTGTTTCATGTGTGATAGAATAGACTTGACACTGACTTTTGAAAATAAGCAAGGCAGAGTTTTCCTGCTAAGTGTTAGAGTGGATTTTACACTGCTGAAAATAAACGATATTTTATCATTCATCCTTCTTCACTTCATCTCTGTTAACTCTTCTTCTTTCTCTGAATTTATTTTCTGTGTGTTTGATTATTGTAGTGTTTTTCACAGTTTTTGTCACCATTATATTTTTGTATTTGACAGGTTTTGAATGACACCTGGGTGTCTATTCCCACTTGGTCAGAAGACTCCACTTTTGTTACATCCAAGAAAACACAGTATGAAGAACACATTTATAAGTGTGAAGATGAGAGGTTTGAGGTCAGGGTCTACTTTTATTGCCTTCTTTCATTGCATTAAGCATAAAACTGATTTCATAACAGAATCTTCAAAAGTTCTAATGGATTGTCTGTGGGGGGTTATCAGTGTCAAAACAGATAACAGAAAGCTATGTTTGTTACATTTTTTAATGATCATTTCCTGTCATTCATCCTTAAGTTTGTGTACTGCATATACATAGAATGGTGGTGTTTGTGCTTTAAGCCATATTACATTATTTGAGATTGATGCACTGGTTTCTTTTGTTTTTTACCTAATGGAAACACACCTAAAAATGTACCTCATACTCCCTCTTAGCCTGAAACAGGAAAATCCTTAAAAACAGGGAAAATCCTTAAAAATATATATGCTTGTTTTTCAAGAGATAGTACTTTTAGTGAAACTTTACAATTTTCATTGAACACAAATAAAGCTGTATGAATTATCAATATATTTTTTTGTTTCTTGTCTTGGTATATAAATAGATTAGTAAAACTCATTAAAAGTAGACTTGTCAATTTAAATGGGCTAAAGTTATTTCAAAGTTTTTTTTAAATTTTAGTTTGGAGCAAAAATTTTACTTGTTTAAAAAAATTCACATGGTAGAAAAATTTGAACACCTCCCTGTACAAATTGCACTTAATTTCAGTTTTCAAAATTCCCATGTTTCTCACATGTTGTGGGCATAATTACTGCCGTTGAGCAAAAACTTAGTGAATACATTTGTGGTGATGTATTTTGCAGCTGGACTATGTGTTGGAGACAAACCTTTCAACTATCAAAGTGCTGGAGGGTGTTCAGAAAAAGTTGCAACGAATGACACCAGAAGAGGCTGCAAAGTTTAGGTTGGACAATACATTAGGTGGTACCTCTGAGGTCCTTACAAAGAAGGCCATTGTCAGGTAACTGCTGACTACCTTGTGACAGAACTTGATCACGTCTCCTCTTTTCTTACCCATCCCCAATTTCTAACTTGTTTAAAGTGCGATGGTACATCAGCTGGTGTGTTAAAAAAATTCTTTCTGCATTTTTGGTCTAGGCAGATGCAAGCATGAATGGAAAGACAACAAACTCTTTTCCAAAGGGGTGAATAGGTGGTGCAGAAATTGCACTTTTGCTTGTATATCAATGCTCACTCTCATTGTTATGGTTGTTACCATATTTGCTATTTTTTTAGCTGTGTAGTGCTTCTTGGACTTGTGTGAATTCTTAAAGATTCACAGAGATACCCCTTAATCTTGTTAAACAAAGATGTCTACTATGATTGCAGGATTTATGGTGATAAGTCAGCAGACATATTAGATGGGCTGAAAAAGAATCCATGTGTTGCAGTGCCCCTTGTCCTTCGACGGTACAGCAGTATTCCCACTATTTCCTGTTGTCTTTGCTTCTCTTTTTCGTGTTTTCTTGCCTATCTTTCTAATCTGTAAAATTGTCCATTGAGGTTGAAAAGGCACTTTCATGCATAATATTAATACAGTGCAACCACAATTATCTGGCTTAATGACCAGTGCATGTCTTCCGGATAATAAAAAATCAGATTCTGATTTCAGAAAGCTAGAATAGGTGCAGTATCATGCACTGTTTGATTTTCGATGTTAAATTTGGATGAAAGCTTAGCAGGTGATCTGGATAACCAAAAACTTGGCTGATTGAAAACTGGATAATCGAGGTTCCACTATATCTGTGTGAGTCACAAAAGCATGCATGTATGTTTACACATGCTTGTGTTTTTAAATTAGTGTGGAAAATATTTTTGTTGTGATTGGTCAAAACAATTTCCTGTTGTCAGACTAAAAGCAAAAGATGAAGAATGGCGAGAAAATCAGCGATCCTTCAACAAAGCTTGGAAGGAACAGAATGAAAAATACCATCTGAAGTCTCTGGATCATCAGGGTAACACTTTCAAACAGAACGAAATCAAGGCACTGCGCTCCAAGACTCTCATCAACGAAATTGAAACCATTCTTGAAGAGGTAAAACTTGTCTGAATCTGTACCATCGTAACCAGAAAATATAACATGACCTTCATGGAAAGGAGGAAATTGTTGGTGTAAATGTTCCATGTTGATGTCATATAATTTATGACCATAATAGCGTAAATGGTTGTTGCTTTAAACACACTTTATACTGTCCTGCAAGCTCAGACCATACATATATCAACACAGTTCTTATTTTCAAAGAAAGGCGATATGCAAACAAAAGGTGTTTTATCTCAGCGTATGGTCAAGACTTATATTATCTGTTTACACCAGCTGACTTGCTTCAACACATTCAATTCATGAGTATGTACAATCAAAACAAGGATAAAGATTGCAGACAGTGACATGTGAAAATCATATTTGGGATATGCTGTAATATGAATACTTTGACATCTAGGCTAGTTCTGGAAATCTAAATTAGTCACATCCATTTTTTTTTTTTTACATGATGTTCTTTCTGTACATAGATGACAGTTGTGATGATTAATATTTTGTAACACAAATAGAAGAGTGTTTTTGCTCCTAATTTGCTTTCTGGTTGATCTTTGGGTGAGAGTAGAACAAATCTACCCATGACATTTATTAGTGTTTGCAGTTCTAATGTCATTTTTTTTCTTTCTCAATTTGCTAGTAACTGGATAAAGTTCAGTTTAAGATGCTACTTCCCCAAGCATGGGAGGATTACCCATACCCTATCTTTTCTCAAGATGCCGATAAACATCACTATGCACATTTTCTTAATGTCCAGTTTGTCTGTAGAGATGCTTAATTAGCATGCTGTCACATCCCTCCTGTAAGGTTAAGCTTTGCCAAGGTAAATATATCAATATACAGTCTAATGTAACATGGCCCTCCTTCTCTTCCACTTAAAGTAGCACTGGTGACAAGGTAGGCTATAAGTAAAGAACAAGGACACCACTTACATCCAATAGCAGTTACTTGCTTTCTTTTGCAGCAAAATGAGCAGATACAGCAAGGAGCTGAAAATTCTGTCACTGAAGCTCACATTAGAGAGAAATATGAGGACAAGACAGTTTTTGAAGATGCAGCCAGTGTGATCATACATCATATGAAACGCCAGACAAGTAAGGGACAAGTAACAATCACCCAAGCTTGTTTTTTTTCCAAGTTTAGGACTACTCAATTGTTTTCCATAGTTTTTTAAAAATATCTGTTTAAAACTTGTTGAAGGGATGCAATTTCATCCTGCATCTAAATATTGTATAATTGGAAAAGAACACATAGAAAAAGTTCTCAAAAATGTTTTGTGTTCACACAGGTGTCCATGCTGAAGACAAGCGGAAAATTAAACAACTGATGTACCACAGTATCCGAGACCTTCTTTTCTATCCCCGTGGTGAACTCAGCGATGATGAAGAGGGTAGGTGTAAGTGTAGCGGCCACAATTTAGGCACTGCAGTCACTAGATGCTCTTGACTGCAACATCATATCGTGGGCTATCAAGAGAACTTGTCAACTGTTGCAGGCAGTAAGGTACATGCTCAGCTGCTGAATGAACTGTAGGGACTCTGTTACCTGGTTTTCCTCAAAGAGAATGCAAAATATATTTCTGCATCAGCTTTAGCATATGACATGATCTTTTGAAAAAAGGACATTGCTGGTGATAATTAGAACACGCTTTACCTCCTTGCTATGAGAGCATGTCAGGTGTACACACATTATGCTGTAACAGAAAAAAGTAGGAGATAGCAAGGGGGGAAAAACTGTACATGGAACTTTCTTTTCATTCTACTGTAGATGCTATGGGGTAGTTACTTCTCACGTTGTAATGCCTCCAATAAAAAAGGGAAGAAAATCAACAACACAGTTAATGAACAATGATAGGTGTGTCTTAATGGCTAGATGATTTCTAAGTGTTGCACACTTAAAAGCTAAGGATGGTGAAGATGTTAGCATGGATTCTAAATGTCGAAAACAGTAAAGCAGCAAACAGCCGCATGCTTTCATCTTGTCACATTCAGAAAAATGCTCTTGAAGGAAGAATCACAATAGGTGATCCAATTTGTTTTAGAAGTCTTCAAGTCACAAGTCACAAAGAAATGAGACAAAAATTCAGAAGAGCAAATCAGCATTAATCAAAATTTAATGTTTTGTAAAGTAACCGTTTTTTTTTTCTAAACTTAGAGATGGAAACAGAAGAACCAGCTGCAAAAAGAGCCAAGGTTGTTGAAAATGGACTTCCCCCAGTACCAGAACCCTCTAGCAGGAGCTCACCATCAGAGATCAATGAAAGCAAGGTGAACGGTACAGGAAAGTCAGCAGAGAAGCCAAATGGAGAACCAGAAAACGGAATGCCATCTGTCACAGATGTAGAAGTTGATGCCGAGGATGTAAGTTGCATTTTTAATGCAAATAAAGTTTTTCAGCTTTAAGCCATTTTTTGAATTGGTATTTGTCTCTTTGTTGCGGCCCTATCCTCCTCAAGGGAGCAACAAGGAATAAACTAAACTATTTGGCGCTTTTTTTTTTTCTCTTATAGACACTTTTTCTACTCGATATATCATTTGATCTCCCTTGATGTTCTGCATCCAGATTTCATTCTGTCCCCTTAAAGTGGCTTATGCATACAGTTTTGTTATTGATTTAGTTTTGCTTGTTCTTTGTTTTTTATTTTTCTTTCCTCCATTTTTTAATGGTAAGGAACATGGTCATTCCATTTAAAAGAAAAAAGCAAAGTCTTAAGAATCTTTATTTAAAAAATAAAATAAAAATGCTGTAACGTTTGAGGACTGTGTCAAGTTATCAAATTTACAGGAAGTGATGATTACATAGCAATTGAATATGGCTGTGGACGCATGCAGATTTTTTTTTAAAACAACATTCTGCAATGCAGTAGGAGAATGGGGGTTGCTGTATTATTAAATACTTAAAGAAAAACAAGTTGTCAGCCTTAACATGCATAGGACTGATTCTAAGAACTTAAACTGACAGAGCTTGTACAGTTATACAATGGTATAATTATACTGCTGACAATTTCTCCTCCACCACCTCCACACCTCATCCCCATCCCATCCTTAGATGAGGCCGTCTTGGTTTTTGTCTCAATCAACATACTCTTTGGCTTGTGTAGTGAAACTTTCTTGATGATTTTTAACTAGCAATATAGGATTAGTCTTGTTCACAAGAACCTGCCAGTAAGAGGACATATGATGCTGCTATGATTCCTCTTGTCTCTTCTCCTTCCATAGTGACTATAAAAAATGTTGGGGGGGGGGAGATGTGGGAAAGTGTTCAGACATTTCTGGCTGAACAACAGCAAGTATGAAACTTGGCATGCACTAAATTCTGATATGTGCAGAAAGAAACACAATGTCTGCTATATTTATTTGAATTTAAATTTATTATTTCATTATGAAAAGGTTTATGGAGTTTTTCAAAGAACATATATTTTTATTTTAAAGTATATTGAAAGTTAAAAAACCAGTGTCATGTTCTGTTGGGGTTGGCTATAAACTGGAGATTGGTACTGGAGCTGTCACTGAAATGTGCTTAAATCATGTTAAAAATCTAAAACTCAAATCATGTCATGAAAGTATGTGAGATGGCATGAAAAGGTGTGAAATTGTATGCCTCACTAGATGCATTTCTTGTCTGTTTGAAAGTGTAATGTGAATTTTCCATCACAGTATTGCTCTCCACTCTCATTCTTTCCTTTATTTTCTTGTGCCTCTGCTTCCCCGTTCATTTATGAGCTTGTCTGTCATATTTTGCAGGAAGACACCTACAATCTGTTTTATGCTAACAACAACTGGTATATTTTTTTCCGTCTGCACCACAAACTATGCATTCGTTTGCTTTATTATCGCAACCTATCAGAAAAAATTGCTCAAGAGGAGGCTTCAAGCAAGGTTGATCGCAAACACTCAACAGCAGTTGCTCTGCGTTTGAGGTCACCACGTGAGTATTGGTTCATTGTTATTTGCATTTATTCAAACATTGCTTTATTTGTGTGTTGTGATGGAGGTTTGGGAGTGGTGATGGTTGTGTGTATGTAAGAGAGAGAGAGTTAAAGATGACAGATTATTGTGATTTTAAAACAGTAAACACTTCTGTATATTTCAGTTGATGTAGAACCTGAGCAGTACTATCAGTATTGGCTTGACTTGGTGAAGAATTTGATGGACTGTTCCTTGGAAACAAATCAGTATGAAGACACACTGCGAGAGATGTTTGGAATCAATGCATACATGGCATTCACCATGGATAAACACATTCAGCAGATAGTCAGAGTGGTGAGTGGTGGGTTTGGTTAGAAAATAGGTGTTGCCAGTGACTGCTGATGTGGGAACCCCCTAGCTTGTTAGGACAGGACGTGGAGTCATACAAAGATTGTGTTAAAATGAAAATGTGATTTAATCAGTTGCACTGGTGTAAGGCATCATCACTGATTTTGCTTGGACATGAAGGTACTTGGATAAGTTCACTAGTTTTCCCCCTTTTCCATCCCAATCCCAGTAAATAAGAGATGAAAGTTTGCTGGAGAATAGAACAGCAAATCATTGTTGGGTCTTTGCAGCAATTAGGTAGTCATTTCTGTTTATTTTCTCTTTTTTATATCAATGTTTTAGTGAATGATGGCATTAATATATCATGCGGCCTGTTGTGTGTTGTAGCTACAGCACTTGGTTACTGAAGACACCAGCATGCAGCTTTATCAACTTTACCTTGATGAACGAGATAACCGGGCCACAGGAGGCTCCACACTGACTCGCCTTCAGCGACAGACTGCAGAAACCAACTACCAGCGCAAGGCAGAAGCACTTCTAGCAGATGACAACTGTTACAAGATAGTAATAGTAAGTGCTTTAGAGCCCCCCTCTCAACCCCTACTCTTTGCACTTCTTGACTAGATTGCATAAGGATTTATCCCACTTGTCCATAGTTTTCAGTGGTTTTGCTGCTCCCTGCATGGAGATCTATGGCCACTTCCTATTTTAATACAACCCAGCCCCAAAACTGTACTAAAGTGAATTATTTAGTGAAAATTTAGAATCTTATATGATAAGTAGTCTCAGAAATCTTTGTATGTGCGCATGTTTGTGTGTAGGAAAGGGTGTCGGATTAAAACGTTACTTAAAGCGATAAGTATATAATATTTGGCAGACTGTTTTGAAGGTGGTTAAGGGACTAAGACACTCCATTGAATGGTTCTCCATCAAATGTTTTTATGATAGGTATTTTCATTTGGCATATTTATTTTCACTTGTTTTTGTTGTTTCATCTCTAGCATGACACAGCCAGGTTACATTTTTATGTGTTTTCTAGTTTTCTGTGTAATTGCCAAGAAGTAAAAGCTGAATTCTTGTTGACATTTACAGTTAAAAAACAGCGGCGATGTAGCCATAACACTGTTGGACCAGCTTGCAGACCAGGCAGAGGAGGTGGTAGAGACAGAACGGTGGTCAGAATATGTGGAGCGCTACACTAGTGAGCATGTCTCCAGTGACCTTGGGACGGAACTTCGAGAGCAGCTGCTGCTTAAGCCTGTATTCATGTCCAGGTAGTCACATCCAGTTGTGAATAAAATTTTAATAGATGTGCATTTTTGTTATACCTGTTTCTGGGATAAAGTTTTTTAATATACGGACTTAAATTAATTGTTTAAAGAAAAAGGATTCTTGCCATCTCAGGAAAAGCTACTTTTATGTTCTGTCCCAGCCGACATGGTCACCTGCATTGTTAACACTGGGGTCCTGTTTGCATCAATTTTCAGCCATGTTCTTTAGAGGTCTGGTTGAAGGTGCCTTTTGACAGTTGACCAGAGGATGTTTATACAGAATGTACTGAAAATAATTAAATACCAACTTTCCTAAAGAAGGCAGTTTATAATAGTGTTAGGAAGAACATTTTCTGCCTTTCAATAACAAGATTTAAAATTTAATAAATATATGAACTGATTATGTAATTATTAAAAGATTAATTTTTATCAGAATGTCAGCAGGCACATTCAGCCATTGAACTTCCTTTGGAGTACTTAATTCTGAAAACCAACCTCATACCAGAGAACAGTTAGATATCAGTGTAAACAGCCTCATACCAGACAGCAATTTAAATGAAATTTTGGAACAAAATTCCATTCCTTTTCCTGTATAAAGCAGTTTTTTTACCCCTTTTTTTTTTTTTTTTTTGCGGTGAGGTCCATTTTAGAAGAAGTGGACTGGGATTGATTTCCTTGGTTGGGATAACTAGATTGTCCATGTATTTTCAGTTATCATACACATGAGTTTTTCTTGGACATTTGTATGTTGCAACTTCCTATTTTCAGATTGAAGTAAAACATTTAGTCATTTCATTCATTTAGTTATGACATTACACGTAAGTAGTTTTCTGCACTTTGAATTTAATGTGTATCCTTATGTTTTATGGTCTCATTGGACTGTCGAGTTTTGGGGTTTTTTTTTTTTTTTGACTTGTGTGGATGAGCCTAACAGCCCAAACTCATCCTTACTAGCCCAAATACCACACATCCTTTTTCATTTTCTGGCTATATCCCTTTCCTTCTTTCCTGTTCTTTTTTCCCCATCAGTTTGGCTGCTTATCCAGTCTTTTTTACTTACATATAGTGTTGGTAATGAACATCTGCACTTCATAAAAAAGTGCTTCATCTGTCCTCAAAAGGTAGTAATTTTACAGCTTTAAAGAATTGGTAAACTTGATTTTTTGCGATAAACGTTCTGTAAATCATTGATTTCAGGACAGAAAGGCTGTTCTTACAGTAAATCTGTGATTTATCTTAGCTTTAATTATATCTGAAAGGTGTTGCATTGTTGGAGGTAGGAGGGAAGAATATATTCATCCTTGGGGAAATTAAACACCACCTGAATTCACCATTACAATACAGTGTAATTAAATCTCCAGTCACACAATCTTACTCATACATGTGTGGATAATTATATATATATTCATTCTGTATGACCAAATGACACCAGTTTAAAGATAAACTTCTTAAGCTGAGAATTCTGACTGCTGTCGAAATAAAGGAGCATCTAAAAGGCAAAAGCCCCTACTTTAGATCTTGCACAATAATTGCCACAAATCTTTCTTGCCTGATTTTCTTTCCTTATCATAATCTTTTTATTAAGAATTTACTGTGTTTGAGTGTGCTTTGGTCTCCTGCCATTTCTTCTTTAACTTTACCAGACAACCCATCTTTTAAGGACTACAGAGTTGTTTACAAGATGCAGATGTGAATGCCCTCCCAGCCTTCCTCTTGTCTCTTCGACTGCTGAACTCTCTTTGTCAGAGCTTATTATTGCAGTCTAGGGTGGAAGTGGGACCGCTGGTGGCATCTGCCACTAACCACACCAACCAGGGGATAATAATTTATTTCATTAAAGAGCAGTTGGAGCCACTAAACTTCTAATAGTTGGTTCATCTGGTAAATATCGAAGAAGGCAACGTGCAAGGGAAGCTTCTTTTTTTTTTGCAATGAAATGATGAAATACCAAAGAATACTAAAATGTATTCTAAAATCAGAGATGAAATGCATGCTTGAAAATGATTCTCTAGTTACACTGTTACTTTAACACATTGAGTCTGGGCGTTGACCTTTGATTCTGATATCCAGAAACGCAAGAATTTGAAGTTTGTTTTTTTTTAATCCTAAAAAAATTTTTAATCCTTAAAAAACTGAGAGGGAGATAATTCAGAATTATAATCAAAGTTCAAAGTTAAGAGAAAGAAACTGTTCCTGACTTATACTGAAATATAGTATGTCAGATTGTATTTCCAAAAAGAAAGTTTTGATGCAGACTTTCACACAATCACTACTCGCTGCCATTTTTAGTCTGACATACAGTGGATTTTAATGGTGACACACCATGTAGAAATTAATAAAAATGTGATGATGAAGAACAACTTCAGTCTAAAAAAGTAGGTTTGAAAATGATGAAAAATTGCTCAGACTTTTTGTGTGTTCAATCTTGTCACCATTGTTTTTTAAATGAAAAGTACAACCGGAAAAATTCAAATCTTTAAACTAGCATCTTTCTGTTCCTTAGCTAAGAGTAAGGTGACCAGACATTTCGGGGGCGAAAGCGGGACACGTGCCGATGATGGTGTCGTCACCGTCAAAGAACGCCAAAAAAAGTGATTTTTAAAGACAAGCAGGACATTTGATGGACTTGCCAGAAAGCCAGAAAGCGGGACATTGGGCGTCCCGCCCGATGAGCAGGCGGGACATGAGGTCAAAAGCGGGACTGTCCCGCCTAAAGCAGGACGTCTGGTCACCTTACTAAGAGTATATCCCTTATTATAAAAAAGTTATGTACTCTTTTTGAATGTGATTTACCTATCCAAATGACTGGATTTCATCCCTTTTTGTATAAAAATAGTAAAAATTATTAAATAGGAAGGACATGAGTGGAGTTTTTTCCAAACGTCCATTTGAGTTGGCATGAGGTGCACTCTTGAGTAGCAAAACTCGCCGTGTGGAGACTGCTGCACAGGCAAATGGCAGATGTCACTGTTTTTATTTCCTGCAAAAAAGACGTATAAGCAGATAATTCTGGATTGGCAATCTCAATTTTTAAAGTGATTTTGTTCAGCCTCTGCATGCAGAAAGCACAGAATATGATGAACACTTTTCTTCAGTAATAGTAATCACTGGCTGAACTATATCTTTCTTTAGTTTTGCACATCCTTCACAAAGCATGGAGTTATTGAACATGGAAATAAAGTGACAGATACCAGATTGGTGGGAAAAGTGGTGTATACCTGAATTATAAGTTTGGGATAGCTAAAAAGACTGGTGTGTTTAGGGATGTTGAATACCCATGGTCAGGTTTGTGATACTGGGTGTGCAGTTCTGTTGCAGAGGACTCCAAAAAGGGAATCATGACTCCCAGACAATGAAGAAGAAACATTGCATGTGCCAGGAGTGTTCCTGACAGCTGCTAATGATGATGAAAACACACAGGCACAACGGATGTCCATGAAACAAGTCATTAAGGCATAGGAATTCAAGACTTCAGGGCTAAGATGTAGTATAAATTCTTTTATTGGCAAGGAAATGAAACTGAAAATAAATAGGAAAACTAAAGTGTGAAGAAAAATTGTGTCGGAGAAACATTGCAAATCTGGAGATCTTTGTTGGCATGGAAGTTATCAGTATTTGTGTTAGTAGAGGGCAGTGAAACAAAAAGAAATTTTTATTCTAAACTGTGATATGTAATTTGTTAAAAGTTACAACAAATTTTTATCCATTTAGAATTGGGAAAACCTGTTTCTAAGATTTTGAGATGCAGAAAAAATTCAAGGAATCAATACACCTGTCAAAAAGGTAGCAAGCTGTAAACAGATGAAATTTAGCATGAGCATAAACTGAAGAGCGTAGTGAAACATATCAGAGTGGCCTGCTATATGAGTTGTGATCTTTAGTGGCCAGATGTTAGATGGAAGAATATAGATCAAATTGGCTTTTTTTTTTTTTGATGGGCTTTTTCCTGCTATTTTTTTTTTTTTTTTTTTTCTGAGGTACACAAGACATTGGTAAACTTTGGTAAACTGCAGCACTGTGTATGCACCCTTGTTTAAGAAGAGAAATCCATCATCCAGGGATTTGTCTATAGAAATTGTATATTCTGGAAATATAAATTATTCTTGTGAATATAAATTATTCAATCATTTGATTGATGTTACACAGGTTATTACTTTATCTGAGCCATGACCTTGGCTAATGATACCAAACAGGAAATCTTTAGAAATAACAATTTTTTGAATTTATAAAATGCAACATCTAAGCTAAAGCTAATAAAGTCAAGTGTTGCCAGAAATAAGTGTATGGCTGCAATAGTGCAGTGATGTTAGAAATTAACAAGATAAAAAAAAAATAGAAATGAGAGGAACTGTCTTGAAGATGCAGTTTGAAGTAGCATTGAATTTTTTCCTTTTTTAGAATATACATGTTATTTTCATATATTCTGAATTTTTATTATATGGTTCCCCAACCCCATTTGGAAACTTAATAAAGTATTGTGGTAATTAAATATTTCACATGTACAAGATTTTCTTTATGTAAGAGTGAGAAATTATTTGTGTGATTCTTTTGCCTCTTTAGTTCAGCCACTTTTATATTAAATCTATTTAACAGTATATGAACTTAAATGAATTCAACAATATTATTTTAAATCAGACTATCAAGGGTATCTGGCATAGCCTGAGTAATATCCTATCCCCCAGCAGCATTCAGTGACTTTGCAGACAACATGAGAGATAAATATCATGGTGCCAACCATTGCATGTCTAACACTTTTGTGTCTGAGTCAGGTGGCAGAGCAACGAAGGCAAGCTTTGATCAAACTGCTTTCAGCCTACCATAAAATGGCACCTTTTTAGTGCTCCCCTTTGTCTTCTGCATTGGCTGCCCGTTCCTGCTTATAATTAGTACAAGTTATTTGTACTGTGCACAGGTCCTGTTTCTCCAAACCTCTCTTCCCCAACTAGAAGACCTTACTCTTCGCTTCACTATTTCGCTCTGCTCTGTAACAACAATAACTTTTTTAGCTCTGGTGCACTAAGGCATTGGAACTCCCCTTCCTTTATTATCTGTCACTTTAATATCGATTGAGTCTTAAACATGCATTAAAAACATCTTTTCCATGAGCACTGCTCCTCAGTCCACTTATTACTATTTACTCTCTTTTACAATTCTCTCTTTTTTCTTGTATATCTCTTGATTATTCTATGCTGCAGATATCCCTTTGTTGATTACTTTTTGTCCTTACTGTTACCTCTGTGTCTTGACTGTCTCTTGTAATTTGCACTGGTATCTGCCCAGCTTTCCATTGCTTTGTGTACTACATCTTGACCTAGTATTTGTGACAAGCACTGAGCGCAGACCCTTCTATAAGCATGATTTTGCAATGTATAAATTGCACTATCATTATATTATTATTATGTCAGGTGGCCACCAATTGATTAGCAGGCTTTTCCTGAGGAAGCTAGATGAATTGTGTTCATGACTCAGTTTCCAGTCTTGCATTGGGTGTATTCCTCAGTCTTGCCTTTTCTGGGCTTGTATTTGTTTCCACCATTTGTGCTGCTAGTATTAAAAAAAAACCTCAATAGTTATATTTGGTATTGTTATTTTTTATGAAACCAAAATCGCCAAGAAATAACAGTCAGTTGAATATTTGTGGAATTTCCTATTCATAAAACTGTGAAGGGATTTCAAACTTAAAATTGTTTGGGTTTTCAGATCCTCAGTTGTTTTTTGTTTTTTAGATATATATACATAGGTGGTTTTATTGACAAGTTGCAGGAGAAAAGTATATGCCAACATTATTGACTTTAATAATCGGATCTTGATGTCAAGAAACAACTTTAATATGAATGACATGTTTTAATACATGTAAAACTGTGCCATTGACATTTTAGATATCAGTTTTGATGTTTTAAATTAATTTATTACATAGTGTCTTAGATCTAATAACCTAACTTTTTTGTTTTTGAACTCTTAGCAAATGTTCTGAACAGAATTTTGATCTTTGTTACGCGATTTAATGCATGATTTTCACTCATGTCTGTGTGATGGGGAAAGGGTGATTTTGGATTGGAAAATATCATCACACCAATCATTTAAAAATAAAAGTGAGATGGAGCGGGAAGGGGCAGAACACAAAATAGCAACAGAACTTGAAGTTGGCAAGCATACCTTTTTCACGTTCATTCTTTTTCTCATATTTTACTAATTACTGCTATTTTTTTTTTAAATGATATGGTATATGTTTCGTAGTAATGTCCTTTAGGTGAGAAAATGAGTTTCAGCAGGGTGTAAAGTCAGATGTTTTGGTTGTATAGGAATGTCCGAAGCTGGCGGCGGAAACACATTGACTCCAAATGCAAAGAGGTGGGCAAAGAGCAAGAACAGGAAGAGGAAGACAAGAAAGGTGGAGAAGAAGGGAAGGAGGCAGATGATGAGAGTGCTGGCAAGAAGGGAACTCTTACTTGGCACATGCAACAACACATTCAGGATGTCAACTCTGGCAAGGTCAGTCGGGCATTTTGAGTGTTGCTCTTGCTCAGATATCTTTAAAAGATCTTCTATCACTTGCTTTATTTGTTTGGAATATGTTCATTGGCTTGAAATGCTCCAGAGGAGTGAAATGCTATGGTTAAGTTCAGTCCGGCAGTTTGTGTCATTTCAGACCATGATAGCAGATGGCTTAGGTGTGCGCTTCACTGTCAACTCTTTAAGAATGCAACACGTGTGCTGGGGCAGCGAGACCTGGTACGTGGTTGGATCTCTAGCCAGAGCTAAAAAGGTCAGTACCAGCTATGTCAGTGTGTTTTTATTGTATTACTTCACTGCTAAGGCATTTTATATAAGTAACATTTCCAGTAGTTGGTTAATGGTGTGAGATATTTAAAGCTTACAATTTTAACACATGGAGAGAATGTATGCTGCTGGTGAAGTGTGTCAGAATAAAACTGTGTGATTGGTCCTTAGGCTCCTGAAATGTCACCTAAAACTGATTGACACTTTGATGGCAATAATTTTGTGATCAGTCATTTAGACATTTTGTGCTCATAACCATGTTGGAAAAAGTCACAACAGAAGGTGCTGGTAACTTTTTCACCAGCCAGTTTTTACCTGTGCAGCTGCATTATTTCTGGTTACACATTTGCAGACACATAAGCGAGTGTCACTTCGCAAACATGAGAAGTTTGTTGCCTGGGTTAATGAATGGCGCAAGAAGCATGTAACAGAAGATGATGAGGCAGTATGTCTGAGCTGGCTCCTTGGCAAGGGAGATAACATCATCCCCTCGCGAACTGCGTGTACAAAGGTACGTTAAGAGCTGTTCTTTAAGCTTAAAAATTTGAGATTAGGAATAGTTTGGACACACGAATGGTTAAAGCAGTCATCATCAATCTCAGCATGTTGGCGCTTCATTATTATATATAGCCTTTTTGTTTGATAAGAGTGAATGTGTGTTCGTTTTTCATTTAAAAATAAATCATCTTCAAGATTTAACAATGCAGCTTGATATTTGGGATCCTGTTGAAGATAGTATGTCGCTAGACTTGCTTTGCTTCTTATTCGTTTAGTTATTTTTCACTTGCAGTTTCCTTACAAGACCTATGTTTGGTATCATAAATTTTTATAAGTAAAAAATTTAAACATTATGGACATTATGAAACTTCTTTTTTACCAGAAAATGAATGGTCATTTTGTCCCTGAACCATATTGCCACACTACCTGAGTCAAACCATCCCAGCAATGATTGCATTGTCCCAACACCAAAAACTGAATTATCCCAGACAAATGGATCACATATGACACAAGTAGCTGTTAATGTCCAATATTGCCAACAAAGCCATGCACTTTTCAAACACTATATATATGCAAGCTCAGTTGCCTATGTCCACAGAACCATGCGAACAAATTCAGCAACCATCTTACTGAACAAAAATTTCTGTTTGGCAATATAAATCCAGAGAACATATCTCAGTGGCACAGTAGTCTTACTTGGAATGATATCATGACTGGGACAGTTTGACTTGGGCAGTGGGGTCATATGGTTTTGGAGTGAAATGACCAATTACCTTTTGTAAGCCTGAATTTATTTAGTTCAGTATAGACTGGAATCCTTTAGTAGTTCATCCTTTGGTAATGTCTTAGTACAATCAAAGTTTTTTTAAATGATACTTTTCCTTGCTAAAAATTATAGCTTGATTATGCTGGGAGAAAGTTGTAATAGAAAAGAAAATGTTTACATGATGATGTATAAAGTTATCTAATAAGTTTTATCACATCCTCTTATTAAGAATGATTGTAGATTAATTTTAATATCCTGTTTATATTTCATTGGGGTTTTACTTTCTCTGACTTTACTGAGAAGTCATAGGAAAATAATAAAAATAATTTGTACTTATAAGTCACAGCATTATGACCAAGATAGATCGTACTCTCTGCACAGACCAGTAATGATAAATGAAAGATAACAGTGGACAGTGAGATATGCATAGGCACACTGAACAACATGGGAACAAATGGGAAACTTTTTTAGTCTGGAAAATTTTGAGTTTTTAGTAGTCTTGAGATTTCTTGAAATTTTGGAAGGCCAGCACAGTCTTACATTATTTACGTGAACATTTTCACCTCGAGTTTAAAAAAAGGAAAATCCATGACAAACATTTTCAGTTTTAATGTTTCAGTCACAATGCCAGTATTACATAAAATCTGCAAGTCCTCTCTGCGTTGTCACATAACAAAAAAGGGGACCTATTTGACACAGCAAAGATCAAATGCTACAGTCTGTAGACCACATTGTTATGGAGTTTTTGTGCAGCTCGTTATCAAATACATTGATCTCATAATTATGACAAAAGCTTTGTGTAAATGTTGAAATAAGAATATCAATTAAATGTGTAGCCATTGTTGGCAAAAAAAGAAAATTCATCAAAAATATTGGAGCGACTTTGATGCAACAGATTATGAAATAAGTAATAATATCTGCATTAGAGGAATCAATACAATTTTGAAAAATGTTGCTTTGGGTCTTGCAGATATATTTTCCAGATCGGTCACCATATTACCAGTACAGCCGCTATGTTGTGGATTACATGGTGTCACCACTCTGTGCACCCTCTGCTGCTCTAGTGTCATCAGCAGCTGCAGTCTTGGCATCATCATCAGGACATTACAACACATCGGCAGCATCCGGCACAGGTGGCAGTTCACGACCCTCTTCACGACCTTCATCCCGCCCATCGACTCCGGCAGAGTAAATGACAGCAATATGAGTGATTTGTTAATAATTTTTGTTGTTTTACCGTTCTTTTCTCAGTTAATTGAGACATTATGAAGTTCAATTCATTTGGGACTTCCAGGTACCTTGGATGTACCAGTGCCAGTAATGTCAGAGGTAAAGAATCTCTGTTCATTTTCTGAACTGGTTTATAAGGAAAGACAATGTTTTTGGAGGTAAATGATTAGGATTTGTTTGTCACATTATGTGTCTGAAAAATGTTGGCTGCCAAACTGTGGATGTTAGAGAAAATTTCTTCAACTTGTAAGAAAGACAAGATAATAAATATGAAAAATTTTGTTTAGTTGTCTACATTATATTGTTTCCATATCTTTGATGTTTTATTGCTTTCCCTGCATGTTGCATTGTAAAAGGTCATTCCTATTTATAGACATCTGGTAATCCTCACAAGATGTGTTCCAAATAGGGAAGGAAGAAGTGATGTGACAACGGTGAATTGTAATTTAAAAAAAATATGAGAGGTCACTGGCATTGACCAGATTGTTGTGTTGGTGGAACATTACATAAGTCTAAATTTGTTCCTAGCAAATAGTTAACATCTGGTCTATTTAATGGACTGGTCACATACTTGAAGATTAGAAGCGGGATGGGTATGTTGGGTTTTATTTTTATCTATTGATACTTAGTGTCTGGTGCTCGACATCCTTCATGGGGCTAGCAGGTAGTGGAAGAAAGAGGGATGGGTGATGGTTTGTAATTGGTCAAAAATTTCTGATCACTGAAATAATACCTTAAATGGATAATTACTGATTGTAAATGGTAGTTCAGTGGATAGACAGAGCATATTTTTGGTAGCAAATTGATTAAGAAATGGAACTGTGTTGAAACATTTATAATAATTGACAGTAAACTTTATAGATAGAGAGGATACATAAGAAAACTGCTTTTGACATTAACACTGAGGATCATCATCAGTTGTAATTGATGAAACTTGAGAAAAATAAATGGAACAAGTTTGATCCATATTGTGTAATCAAAGATTTCAAAGTAGTTATCCTCTATCCTCAAGTTTGACCTATGACCTGCTGCATATGCCTAAAGTTGTTGAGAAATGAACAGATTGGTCATTAAGGTCACACTGGTTGTAAAAGTTAATTTAAGTGCAAAAGCAAGTGTTGTCCAGACTGGTGTTGGACAGGTTGCTGTTGCTGCTTGTTGTTGACTTCTTTCTGTCTACCCTCCCCTGCCTCCAACTTTTACTTTCGTGACATTGTTGTATTCTTCAAGGTCTCTTGGGTCCTGTTTAAAAGGAACATTCTTATCAGAGGGTGTGGTGATTTTTACGTATCATGAAAGGTTTTTCTTTCATGAACAAAATGCAAGGAACAAAATCCATGATTGTGCAGCATTTCTTCCCATGCAACTCAAGACTGTCAAGTTATCCAACTGAATTTGATCTCATGTGGGATTTATCAAAAGCTACCCAACTGGTTTGTGAGAAAGGTGAAGAGGTCCCTGATGTCTTACCTGTTGATGACATCAGTGTTGCACCAAAAAGATCTGGTTGCACCAGTGTCCCTAAACATTCTTTACCTGACCAAAGATTATATTTCTCTGGTTATAGTTTGTTCTAGAAAGCAGCAATATGTGGCGGTGTTAAATAACAAAATGTTGCTAAGAATTATCACTGTCATTGTCACCAGGGGCCAAGGAGGTTCAGAGGTGTCAGTGTTGCCATTGATTCTGTCTCTCTGGGTATGTGAGAGAGTTTGCAATATATCATTCCTGCCTTCATGTCAAATCTTTGCACATCTTGTCTTTTATGTTTTAAGTTTTGCCTGTCTTGTCATGAAGTTAGCCTTGATACATTGTCATCTGGTTTTCATCTTACTCACCTACCTTGTATTTTGTAATATTTATTTTATTTGGGCATTGCTATCTCTGTTCCATGTCTTTTGTTGGTTTTTCTTTTTCTACCTGTGTACTTAGCAACCATGGCAGTCATGTACAGATTAGGTCTTATAGTTTGAGTGCCATTTAACGTGGGAATTCTGCTAATAAGTGCATGGGCAACTCTTCCACTGCCTCATCCTTATTGTGGAATACCTCACCTCCACTGGTTATTGTTTCTTAACAAAACAAGAGTACAACTATGAATGAAATTCTGTACATGTTAAGATTCATTAGGGAAAAGCTGGTGTTTTTCAGGAGTATTCTGAAGGCAGTTAAGATAATTTAATGATTGTCATTTTTTTTTTTATTAGGATGCATGTGCTTTCATGTGTTTATGGATGTATGTTTATAGAGAAAATACTTTTGTGTGACAGAGGGGTGTTTGTATTTCTGTTGGAGGATGAATGTGGTGCTCTGTGCACGGATAGTGCATTTTGTGTGATTTGTCTTGCACTAACACTTGGTTTCTTCTTTAGGCATAAAAGTACAGGGAACTGTATTTATTGAAAGTTTTATCATCTGAAGACCACTATTGCACAGTCATGTATGAAATTTCTGATGCTGCAATGTTGACTTGGACTGTGATGTGGAGACTTTGAATGGCCAAGTTCTGTCTGCATGTAACATTTCATTGTCACAAAATTCTCACATTTGTGAAATATTTAGATATGCATTTTCATCACTGATTTCCCATGTATTCTGTGCATTTTGTTTGTGGAGGGACTAGTTATCACTCCCATTTTACCATAAGCTTTTGGAAGGGATATTGGAGGGGGGGATGTCTTTGAAAAAGCAGGTTGCAGCAAAAAATGGATTCAAAGCTTCTCATTTTCTGAGATTTTATTTTTTTTCTCCTAGGTTATACTTTATTTTAAACTACTGAACTATCGTGACCTTGTTTGTTTACAATAGTTATGTGCAACAAGGGCTAGAGTTTAATATTGAAAATATTGTTGGCATTGCTTTGTACATTACACAACACAATAAGATGAAGTTTAGTGTCAAGAGTGGAGATAGGAGTGGGAGTTGCAGGGATAGCTCTCAAGTTTTGAAGGCATTAAAATTAACAGCACTAACAAGATTGTAGTTTGTGAACATGTACTTTAACGCAACAGGAGTTTCGTGCTGGCAAATACATACATGAGTGAGCATGCAACGACATATTTTAGTTGCTAAAAGAAATACTGATTAAGATTGCATGTTTTTGTTTTTTTGTGGGGGTGGGGGAGAACTGTGGTAATACAGAAAGTTCATTTGGAGTTCTATGATGATGCAGGAGATTGCCTTAAAAGCAAGAGCACAAACATCAGACAGAAAAAGTGTTTGCTTCCAGAATAGATTTTATTAATATTGTGTTATGTTGTGTCATCACTTTTAAAAGTTAGATTATCTGTGGCCTTTTTTTTTTGTCAGTTGTGTTTGAAAGATGATTGAACCATCGTCAAGCTAAATAGAATGGTTTCCCTCCTTCCACTGATAATGAAATCAAGTGTCCGTGTATACACATTTTGTTTCTTGTTATGGAAATAATTTTTGTAATAAAATAGAGGTTGAGAGACTTTCTTGTGAGATTTTGTGGGAATTCACTCAAGTTTAGCAGTGAGCTAGTTAAATATATGTAAATAGTTAATTCACAGATTTCATGTAAATTTATTGTTTACTTCACATGTAGGAAGCAGTATTGCTGAAACTAGGTCAGGAATATTCCATTTCCATAAAAATAAGGGGAACAGGGCTCTCATTGAAGTAATTGAAGTAAGTTATCTAACCTGTTCAGTGAGGTTCAGCTGCACATACTTGCTCATCATACCATAGGGACATTATTCAAGAAGTGCAAGGTACCCTTGCAGGGAAGGAAATACTAATTCATAATGATGCTGGAGCATCTGAATGTACATGAAATACACACAGCAATCATATCTGGAACTACTTTTGTACATGGTTTGAGGGTCAGAGGGGTACAAGCTTGGTTGCTCTGGGCTACCTTGGTGTACATCAGCGTTTAAAGTTTAGCCCTGCTAGTAGTAAGGGTAGATGTGAGACAAGAAGAGAGATGCACCAGGTTAAGACACTTGTCACCTCTGCAATCAAAAGCCCTGGGTTCAGATCTTGTATCTGGAGACTGTATGTGACATCAGTTTGTAGGGCTTGTGGTCTGAGATTTTATCTGGATTTCCTTCCCCCTCCCTTATAGTGTGAAATGACTTCCAGGTGGAGGCACTTTCCTACCAAAGCCTACAACAACAGGGTGAGAGGACAGGTGCTAGAGACTTGGTGTTGCAGTAGAAGGAGAGACATGTCGCCACTCTCAACACTACACCGAACCTTGCTGTAGAAGGAATGCAGCTGTAGCATTTGTTCAAGCCCATTCAATAAAAGGTAGTACACTTGCTGCCTCTGGTTAAGTGTAGGGGTAAAAGTTGTTTACTTACATCACATAAACCCCCACCACTCAGCTACACTTTAAAGTTTGATATTCTTGCATCTCTATATAGCAACAAAAATCTTATGCATGCACCTAGCTAACATTAAATGTAAGAGTAATATTAAGTTAAATGAGTATGGTGACAAAGCTTTGTGTTCTGGCTGACCTGAATATATTTTTTGGAGCACAATAAATGCTAGTGCTTAATGAAGCTGTTTGCTACCCACATTATCAGGGATAATCAGATACTGCTGTAATGTGCAAGAGATAACCCTACTTTGTGTGCATATCAATAAAACTATGCTTGAATGAAGTAACCCCAACATGGAAATAAATGTTTGTTTACAATAATTTTGAAGGTTTGTTAATGTCTTGGTCTCCATGCAGCAGTACACCACTCTTACAATTGCTGCTCTACTTTCTCCAACTAATGTGAGCAGTAATCCACGAACGAGACAATATACATGAGTAGTCATAGAAGTAGTTCTCTACATTTTAACCATTCATCAGTATTACCATAACCATGACATAAAAGCCCCATCCAAGGATTCACAAACCGATAGATGAGAATTGCTTAAGTTAGGCATAATTCATACAACTTTGTAAAACACCAAATTTATGTTAACCAAAGTCAGTTAAAGTCCTGCTAACTTCAGTTTACTCTCCTTCCCCTCCACCTCTTCAACTGTGAGGGTATTGACTACACTACAAAATGATCATCACTTTCAAAATACCATCAGGGAAAACATTTTCTCACTTCTTGTATCGTAGTCAATAAACCCATAGTTGAGGGGGTAGGGGAGAATAATCTGAAGTATGCATGCATTTGCCCTCATGCTGTGCTGTATGAGATGGCATAACGTGAAAGAAGTTGAACTGGTATGTCCCAAGTTGGTGAAAATTCAAAGAGCTGATAGGGAGATGCAGGGCAAGTACCATGTATGTTGCCCCTACACAGGACTGGCTGCTTTGCCATGATATAGCCTTAGTTGCTGCTCTGTGTAAACCACCAATCCTTTTGTCACCATGTGGTGCCTTAACACTTTCTCTTCACTTGATCTGCTACCTCAGCGCTTTCTTTATACCCAGTCTGCTACATACAACAATAGGCATGAAACTAAGAACAAGGTCATGATGTGGTCAATATTAAGGAACATGTAAATAGTACGCAGACATGAAAACAATGTTTTTTTTCATGCTATCTCTTCAATATTTTATCTGGTGAAGTTATTAACTCTTCAGGCAAAAGGTTTAAATATCCACAATGCAGCCCTTCAGATTTGTTGAAAAAGATTGTTTATAAACATTTAGGTATAAATTATCGCTGAAAAAGGTCAAAACTAAAGTGAAATGCCTTTAAATTGTTCTTGACAGGCATTGGAATATGCTCACTAGGCTTTCTTCCTGGATCAAATTCAAGGATGTCTTTCTGTCCTAGAATTCCAGAGTATTTTAACTCAATTTACAGCTTGTGGTACTTATCACCAGCTTAGTACTGTTTGATCTGCTTTGCATTTTTAAATAATCCAGTGCTTCTGTTCCTGTCACGGTAAACAGTTACTGTTCGTTCTCATATTCAACTGCTAGTAGACGAGAAGAAAAGGAACCTTAGATGCAGAGAAACCCAGAGATGCTATTATCCAGTTCAGTTATTTACTTAATACCAATTGCAAGACTTCCCTTTCTTCAACCCACCTACATGGGTGGTAACTGCTTACATACAATTTCGAGTACATTTTCCAAGACAAATGGCAAATAGTTGTACATAACCTTTTAATGGGTAACTATGTGTGTGACAAAGTCTGCAACAATGGGATAGCTGGAGTGTCTGAGAATAGTCTGCAGACAAAACTGGCAAGATTTAGCTGTTCACACCTCTGTAGATAGAATATGTTGGTTTCAATAGCTAGGCTCTTAAGCCAGATGACATAACAAGTTCCTTGTACAGTTTATCTTCTACCAACTCTTGCAGTATTAATCTTGAGTAATAACTCATAGAAGTTGCTTCATAGACCGTTGTTAGCAAAGGCCACATGAGCACTAAGATCACTGCATAATTTTTGGAAAATAATAAAATTTCATGCATCTATAGAAAAAGGCCTATGCCAAAGGGGCACAACTCTAGTGAGTCAACATCAGCACCAATTTTGGAATCATTTTCACCCTAACTGAAGATCTAGAGTGCAGTTTAAAAAAAAAAAAGCTTCGAAAGACAGGGATGAACTCTTCAAATCTAACTTAACCTCTTCTGTCCCAAAGATACAACCCTACAAACACCACCATAAAAAGAGGTCAAACCCATTCACTGTTTATGTGCATCATATAATCAAGACTACGAGTAAATGGGACAGCAGTGACCTCTCTGTGCACTGCATCTTCAGGACAGAAGGCCTTCTCAGTTCCGTTCTGGGGAAATCTTGTAGCAATGCCATGCTTTTTAAGAAATGAAATGGTTGACCTTTTTTTAAACAATGCGTATATTATGGATAGAGACATGGTCCATGAAAGATCCCCAGCCTCCTTTTGATACATTATTACTTTATTTCCATGTTTCTGCTGTATGAAGAGTATATTTCCATGTAATTTCTTTCACAACCAACTGTACAAAACCTTTGCATGGGGAAAACTGTGGTTTGGACTAATATTAAGAGCAAGCACTGATAATATTCTAGTGATTGACAAATTCTTTGCAGATACATGTTTAAAGACATCTATGCATGCATGCAAACACACAGCCATCATACACAAGCATGTACTCGAAAGCAGAGGTCTCTACTGACTTTGATGATACATTCCAGAAGCCAACAAGAATATTCTAGAGCTATACATCTTTAAACTATGCATAGCCATTATGGATCATCAAGAAACAGCTCCTTCAGTTCCTCCAGTGTGTTACCCTCAAACCATCTGCCCCAACAATGTTAACAATCACAGCCACATTTGAGACCAAACAATTTTTTTCCATGCAGTTAGGACATTATCTTGCACCCAGGTAACAGAGCTCTTTGTCTTTTCGTAGTCTGTGGAATCAACAATTGTCTACCATGATTCACAAAGGCCAAATGTTTATACATTTCCACAAGCTATTCATGGGACAACAGCATGAGATGAGACTTTCTGGACAAAAGCAATAATCTCCACTCAGGACATCGACGAACAAGGTAGGCCTGGGGATCCCATCTGAGTCAAAACTCTGTCCAGCCACTGCAGTGGGCCATTCAGGTGGATCTCTATCCAGCTGGGGGTGCTTGTTACAGTTTGCCGTCTGTGCAGCCAAATATATAATACATTATTAATGAGGATATTCTACATGTTGTATTGTGCACATGTCATTTTCTCCGTACCCATCAAAAGGCGAATGAATAAAATTAATAAAACAAAGATTAAATATCTAAATAAATGACAATGGGCGATACTGTAGCATATGCAATTTCTTATATGCAACTATTCATCAATGTTCTGTTCAGTCAGATGTCACATATTTTCATACAGATATTATGTAAGTATTAAAATGCATTAGTGTCACATAATAGCCCTTTTTAAAGATGAAGAGTACAGCTCCTAAACAAAAATAATCCTCATTTACAAAAGTATATACATATATAATTATACCAGCAAAAGGTTGATAGATGCTAATATATCCAGCTGATATTTGTGTTCCATTTCTACCTACACAATGATCAAGAGCGGACTGCAGCCACCACTGACCACTGATAGCAAACTGTCCATCAAGATATAAGCTACAATCACCTGTATTCAGCACCCCAGCCCTTGACGAAGCTCATTCGAATAGTGCACATCCTTGTTAGCTGGTAAACTGATTCAAATCCTTGGTTGACTGATTGGGCCAGCAGGGCTGCAAACTCTTGGTTGTTGAATATCTTTAAGTTGCATCCTGTATTGTTGAACAGATGGTATACATTTTACCCGATGACAAGATTAAAAAACTACAGAGTAACAGAAATAATATGCCTTAAAAAAAAAAAAACCTACATATTTGAGCAATATTTAATAACACAAATGAAACTACCTTTAATTCTTACTGCACTCTTCAACACTGAAATGACTGCCTTGATAAGTTCAATTAAATTTCTAGCTTAAAAGTGAATCGCTGACATTGCAGTGTATATCAGCACACACATTCACCTGGAGGAATTTTGCAGACTGTGGCAGGGTGCCAGCCATAGCGCTGGTTGCAGTTTGGACTCTGCACAAACACAGCGTTCTCACTGAGGCATTCAGCAAACACTTCCCCTCCAATATAATACAGCCGAACACCCTTTCCTGGTGAACAAATCAGAATCAAGAATAAGTGTATTGATGAATAATCATACAATTATGGCTGTCACCAAATAATAAGTACAAGTTTCCCAAATAAAAACAGCATTTACTAAAGGATCCTCTCTTTCAAACAGAATAAAATGTACATTCATGGAATTGAATCAGTCTTAACAAATGCATCATGTGCCAGGAAGACTCGCAAGCAATGCTGTCTCAATAATGGTTGAAATTTCACCTTGGAATGTGCAAGTGAAAAACAATCACTGGTTAATGATAGGCAGAAGACAGCTGGATTATGTCTAAAGTATCCTTATAAAATATCTTCAAAACATAGCATTCTGTCAAGAATAACAGAATCAAGCAAAATATGTTTTCAATTATAATCTTAATAATAATATATGTATATTTAATATACAACTAATGTAAAATGGAGCTACCTGTTTACCCACACTAACCTATGTGTCTTCTTGTCATCTCAACCTGCTGAGTGCGATTAACATTTGACAGCAAGCCAAGACAGAAGCGTTCGGAGTTGGATGGATCTGTGAAGCCATCAACTGTCAGCGAAGGTTGTGAGGCATGAAAGGTTTCACCTACTCTTGTGTTCAGCTCATAATAGGCAATAGAGCACCAGAAGTCTGGCTCCTTGTAGGTAACAGGTTGCAGATCAGCATTCTCCGCTGCTGGGGAAGGCACAGCTTATTATTAATTTATAAATGCAAGAATATTATGAGTGTGTGTATGTGTGTGTGCATGTATGTTTGTACATGTCTGTGTATCTGTGTGTGTGTATGCAAAAATATGTATGTTTATATGTGCTGACAAGCATATTTGTTTAAACACACATGATTATTAAATTAACTTCTGGTCATGCATACTGGAGTGCATATTTACTGGAAAGTTTTTGCATAGATATGCAGCTATTGTCCTGTAAATTTAAATACTACTACCCAATGGAATGTGTCTATTCAGTTATACACTGTTTCAACTGATGTGACAACACAAATAAGATAAAATAATGAAATGTATGCCTGGAGTTTAATTATAGTCTTATTACATGCACTCACAAGTAACACACATGCATACAAAAAAATGGCAAATTCTAGTTATCTATTTAGAATTTTGAGAAGCCAGAAACAGGTTTCTATCACTTACGGACTGGGGGACTGGGTGATACATCAATCCCATCTGAAATGCAAGACAAAAGATCAATATTCTTGCACAAATCAGCCTATGTTTCCACTGGTAAGATATCACTGGCAAATAACAGGATGGAAACTAGGGCAGACAGCTAGAAGGAATATGTCACAGACCATTTCATAACAGTTGGTTAAGTGTCAGCCAAATATTTTCAGGGAAATGCAAGAAAGCCGGAAATGACTTAAAATGCAAATGTGCTTTAGAGGGAACTACCAGAAACAGCATGAAGGGTATTCTAGAGGCATCATGTTACAAGATGACAGCGCCACACCCCATCATGCTCACCTATCTGATGACTGACTTCCTACAGCACTAGCTAATTCACTGGTTTAACTGGCAAATGCTCGACTTGGCTCCTATCAAGAATGTCTGGGATGTCCTCGGATGCCACAATCAGGCTAACCACCTACACACTGCAAACATTCCCCAAGCAACTCTAATGATACTAGTTCTGTCTACATGAGAAAGATGCACTGAATGTATGATAGAAAATGGCAGCCACACACATTTTTGCCAAAGTGTACTGACAGTTCCTGTAACATTTTTTGGATTCAGGAATGAAGTTGTCTGACTGCCCATATCTTGATATGGAACTGGCTTACAAACAAAATTCTGTTCACATTTTACTGTCAAATGATGAAAATCAAATATATTACAGCATGAACAGTCATACTTGTTTTAGTTGGATTCTATAATTTATTTTCTACTTTGGCTGTTATTTTTTTTGAGTAGTACACTAATCATACCAATGCTCTATTGCCATCTCATAAAGCTGTGATTACCATAATGAGAAAGAAAGAGTTAGAATGTGTGTTTGTGTGTGTAATATGCATGTATACAATTATATAAAAGTGTAGCAGTTAGGATATAATTAAGAATAACAGAGCAGGATGAGAGGCAAGGATAAAAGCTCTCACTCACATTGTATACAATATCAATGCCAAACAATTCTCTGGACCAAGTCCTTCTCTGCCATTCAATACAGAGTTCAAGCTGATCTCTCATTTTGGAAAATACAGCATTATTTGACCCTCCATATCACATAAGAGTATTTCAAAACTCTCTCCTTAGATAAGAGTGTACCTGTGCGCACACACGTTTAAGCAGCCATCATTCCAACTGCACTCTTGTAAATCATCACCGCTACCAAAATTTCCATCCTCTTTCTTATTCAAAACTAAAAAGACAATGCATAATCCATGCTGGCTACTTGTAAACTATTTTGTGTTTTAAGTATGACAGACACTTACCCATATCTTGACTATCTGTTGTTTCTCCTTCCTCGCTCAGGTATCCTGGAGGTGGAGTGTCTAAAAGTAGTTAAACATCCAAGTAAAACTGGTGTTATAAACTTAATAAGTAAATAAGTTAAAGGGAATTTTAAAAAACTTTAAAAATTAAAAAGCTTATTAACTCGGTAATGTATTTTGAAAAAGACACAAAAACTACAATGGCAGAAAATATTGTCTGCAAAATTTTTGAAAAAAAAGGAAAAAGGTATCTGCAATTTTAATTGAGACTTTAAATTCATTCATGTACACATAAACACACATACACAAACAGCATCTTACCTGATAGCCAGATAGTTATATACTAAAAGAGGAAATACATGTAGGATGTGTAAATTCGCAAGTGACACTGAGATATGCACTAACCAGGAATACTGAAGTTGTCATTGAGACTTGCGGGGAAGTCCGTGTTTTCAGGAACAGTGTTGCTGTAGTCGTCAAGCTGTGGTATCTTGTCTGGTATTTCTGTATGCCGTGGGACCAGTACTGGTGGCAGTACTAAAACAATACAAATGTAAAGTTTCTAGAGATCCAAGACTATACCTGTTCATGACTTTTCCATATATAACCTAATACTTGCTTCTTCTACATGTTGTCAATGTTTATTTCCTCCGCACCATTTTGGGTTTGTCCTTGAAGTTTTGAAACACACAGTGTCTCTCTCTATCATACACACACACAATATTTTCAGACAAAACATCTGTTCATAGCTATTAACTTATCAACCATGTGTTTTAAATTTTTGTTCATTTTCCAGCATCTAGAAATTTGTATTACCAAGTGTAGAGCCTCATATATATAAATTATATGGTAGTTCACTATTCTGGTGCTAGTAGTTTTGAAAGTAAAGAAATACAAGGTAGATATACATTACAATGTTTTCAAAGTTCACATCCTTGATAAAAATTTTGAGACTGGCAACATCTGTGAAATTTTGTTACAATTTTTAACTAGCACTGATCATCATGCAAATAAAGTGGGCAGACAACATTGTAGAGCAGACTAGCCTCTCATTCTGCGCAGAGAATGTGATCTATCTTGATCATGATTTTAAGTTCCTATTATTATTAGAAAGAGGTTTGGCTTCTGTCTAGAACAGCATGATGTGCTATTCTTCCTTTGAACTGCCTCTTTTGTCATTATCAGCACCCTAGCTTCAGAGCTCTCCACCAAGGCTTCCGACCACAAACAGGCACAGGTGTATTTTTTGTAATGAAGATCTGCATAAGGGTTGCATATTATCACCAACAATCTTCCTGATGGTCACAGACCGGATTATGCGCAAGATGACCCAATAGAACAACACCGGTATCCAGTGGACCTTCACCAAACAGAAAGAGGACCTGGACTTTGCAGATGACATTAGTCTTCTATCTCATCGGCAACAGCATGAGCCAACCAAACAGAGTAAGCTAGTAGAGGAAGAAGAAGACTGGCTTAAAGGTCAACAGAAAGAAGACCAAAGTGATGAGAATCAACATCAAGCAGGAACTTCCCATCCAACTTCAAGGAGAGAACATTCTGGAAACAGATCGCTTTGTGTATCTGGGGAACATTGTCAACAAGGACGGTGGAGCAGATGATGACATAAAAAGCTGCATCAACAAAGCCAGGCATACTTTCAATACTCTGGAACTCCCGAGCATTATCCTTCAGCAGTAAGACCCGCATCTTCAACACCAATGTGAAGGCAGTCCTACTGTATGGTTCTGAAACCTGGAGCGTGACAAACACCATCAACAACAAGCTCAAGACCTTTACCAACCGATGCCTAAGCCATATTCTGGTAATAAAATGCCCTGAAAAGATCTTCAAGAATCCGCTGGCGATGTGTTGTTGTGGCCCTATGCTCCTCTAGGAGTAACAAGGAATAAACTAAACTATTATTATTATTCAGTCCATCCCAGAGAACTGAGGAAATCGGTGAGAAAAGATAGTAATATCATCAAATGCCCCTATGGCTAATGAGGGGCAAACGACAGATAATGATGAAAATGAAGAAGATAAACGGAAGTAGTAAAGTACCTGGTGGCTCCACACGCATGTAGTGGTAGGGGTTTACACAAACTCTATCCAGTTTTAGGTGAAAGGGAAACTCGCAGCGCTCTGTGGCTCGGAGTTCTTGGTGGTTTTGAAGGTCAGACCAGCGCCAGAGGCGGCAGTAGATTACATGTGGCAAGCCTTTACGATGAGAAACCTGTAGTCGTCCGTCCAACGATCTGAAATAAAGAAAATACTAATCACAATGTGTAAATATAAAAAAAAATAAAAACTTCGAAGATATTTTGTTTTATTTTTAGAAAACCTTCTGCACAGGGCTAGAATTATTTAATACTTTTGTTAGTGGTTGTGTGCACATTTATTTCCCTTCATGCAGCTGTAAACTTCTATCAACCATGCAGTTGTGTGTATGTTTGTTATTCTGTGTATCACAGACAGGTTGACAGAGAAAGAAGAGCATTTCCTCTCATAACTGGTTGTTCACACATCTCGACAAAAAAGTATGTGGCATAAGTTGTAATTCCCCCACATCCCCTGTCGCCCCAAAAGTCCCAGCCCTTGTTAACACCATTACAATAATTACATGTAGGCATAAGAAAGTATGTACACATGCAAAAATCTCTTCACCTCCCCCCCACCCCCATTTTTCCCATGCTAGGTCAAAAAAGGTGGAAAAGACTACCGAATCATACGGTAACAAAACACTTTCTTCTGAATGCTAATCCTTATTACTGTTATCTTGAGCTCACTATTCTACCTTATAATTTACAAAGGCTGAATCACCGATGCAAAGCGTTTCTCTCAAAGGGACAAAATAGTAAAAAAAAAAAAAAAGGCTGTCATGGTTGTCTTATTTCCCTTATCTTCAATTTCCCCAAATGCTACCTGTTCATTATCTATATATGTAACACTTGGTGTCTGGAAGGTGTCTTGGGAGCTCACTCAACACAATCCATAAATAACGAACGATGCTAAAAAATATTAAAAGTCATTAATTCTGATATTTTATCATAGAATGATGTTAGCTTCATACTCTGGTTGGTTGTAAGCTACAAGCAGCAATGTATGTTAATGAGCTATCTTTAGGCGCACACAGATTATAGTGAAAGATGACTATAAGCACATTTTCCTATGCATCACATTGCATTTTGGTCTCTCTCTCATCCGGCTTTCAATAAGAGCAACCCACTCTATCTTCCATCATAGCGTTCTTTCCCATTTAATCCGGTCTTTTATCCATCTCACCTATCCGAAAACCAATCACATAAATTTTGTCTAATGGAAGCGTTCTCTCTACTAAGCACGCACACATACATTGCGCGCGACGGATTTCACAAAGACTGATACCTGCCATAAAAAAAAAAAAACAGAGAAGGAAGCGCGGTGTGGATATGTATATATTAGTATATTTACCGTACAAGGCCGATTAGACGGGGAGTTGGGCGGGCAGGCGATACACCAGTGAAGGTGGTGAGTGGCAGCAGCATGAACACTGAGCCAGGTACAATGACGAGGCACCCAGCTACAGGGCTAGCAGCTCAAGGACTGGCAGCACCGTGCTGTTAACGGACCACAAGGGGCTCTGTGCGGTTGACAGGTGGCGATACACTAACTGATGTGGCGCATCCCACTTACTGACGGCGGGCACTTAGTCAACAACGCTACATGAGGTCTCCTCACATACCCATTCAACTGAGAACGTTCGAGACACAGGCGCGCGCACAGCTCGAACCCGCGACACAGACGGCGGCAGGAGGGGTGGTGGTGGTGGTGGTTAGTGTCAAGAAGTGGAGAAGGTGGTAGTTGTGGTGTAGGTGAGAGAAACAAAAGTGACAGCGGATTGGTGGGTCAGAACATGCAACTGCTTTGACACTGCTACTGAAGACTCCGGCGACAACTACGCCCAGTCAAGCGAGACAGACCAGACACCGGAAACACTTGCCGGAGATGAAAGAAGCAAAGGGCCTGTGTACCGTGCGTGCCACGTGCATCGCCGTCTAGACAGTGGCAGCCACGTCAGCGGGAGAGAACCTAAGAAAACAGCGGGCTCTACAAGCGAGCTCCAGACTGGACAGCGGTGTGCGGACCAAAGGCAGGCAACCGACAAGTGTCACTCTCATTTATCACAATGTAAATCAGCGGCCACATCACAAGGCCCGCCATCAAAACGGAGGACGAGTGGGTGGTGGTGGGTGTTGGTTGGTTAGTTGGTTTATGTAGTGTCAGCAACGAAGGCTATATCACGGCGAGAGGACGGGAGTGGGCGGGCAACGGATGTACACAAATGCACAAAGAGCGAGACGGACTGGGCTACCAGCTGTCAGGTTTGTGCCCTGACGTTCTACCAACCATGCAGAAAATAACCCATACGTCACAGAACGGTTGCTATGTGGGTACACTGACAAACTATACATTTTCGGTGGTCAAGCCCAGCAAACACTCAGCACTGATTGCTTTGTGGTCAGTCCACCATTCAAAAAAACTAAACCTTAGATTTTTAGCAGCAAACCCCTCAAGTCCAATATTGTGCAAATTGATTGAGGTTCTTGTAGAATCTTATATTCTGTGCAACTCACTCCACCAACACCAATGTAAAATATGGCCATACAAAAACTGCCTGGCACAGACCCTACAGCGTATTCTTTCATCTGTCATTGCCCCAGGGTATTTTGAAAACGTAACAAGCAAGGCATTTATGAAAAGTATTCTAAACAATTTATACCAACATCTGGCATTAAACAAAATCTGTATCATTTTGTTTCAAACAGTTCTTTGTGCATACATTCAGCATGGATCTTTCTGCTTTACATCATAGAAGGATGGCCACAAAGACCATGTGCTGGGTGTCAGAAAAATGACTATAAAACTTGATCTATTTATATGCAAATAATCTGATCCAGCTTTGTAAAGAAATTACTGTTTGTTTAGAGGAAGAATGATAATATCTACAGTGCCACAGAACAAAACACCATTCATCAAAACACCACTTAATATCATCAATCTAAGGATGACATAAGCTGGACTGTAGTTTGCAAGCTGGAAAGATATCCTTTGAGTGTATTTTTCCTGTATAAGTTTCATGCGAGTTGGAAAGAGATCCTTATGCTCACCTCGAGATCCCTCGAGTGTATTTTTACAGGATACCTTTCAGGCAAGGAGGAGGACAAAGCACAGAATCAAGGGGCAGCAGAAACTTGAAGACAAAATAGGGAGAAAAAAACAGGATACTGTCTTGTATGCTTGATGAAACAGATATTTTTTCTCATTTAGGATATCACTAGATTACGTTGCAACCTGTGTACCATACTCTCTCAAAAATGAAAGTACTGTAGCAACTTTTATAAATATACTCCAAAACTTTCAGTATGATAATTCATAATTACCAGTCCTATTCATAGAAGTCAGCTGCAGCAATTCACAAACAGAAGAAAATTCTACTTGTTGCAAGCAAAAACTCCTACAAATATAAAGACACAATGAAAGCCAGTACTTTACCTTCACTGTCTTTTGCTTATTCAAAAGTAAAGATGAAATTGACTGAGTTGAGCTTTTCACAAGATACTAGTCCCACAAACCCAAGCAAATAACATTGTTCCATTCACAAGATACAAGCCACTTGATACCTCAATTCTTGCCTGTTTTATGGACAGAAGTTAAAAAAGCTCATTTTCATTGATTGTAAAAGTAGGCTTGCTGTTATGACACATCCTTTTAGTATCTAAGACCTGTTTACTTTAACATGTCAGAAGTTTGAATTTAGGTCAGTCCCCTACCTGCATTTTTGTTAACGATGAAAGAAAAGCTAATAAAGCAAATGTTCTTTTATTCTACCAACAACTTTCAGCTTAATTTTATTATGGACATCAGTTAGGCTTTAAATACCATCCAATGCAACACACAAACACACACATGTATATAATTATATGAGTTGTATGCATATAAGATCAATCTCAGTTTTGTGTGTGTGCACCCATGCATGAATGCATGCACATAAGTTTCGTGGGTTCATTGTTCATTTCTGGGGGAGATCATTACAGAAACTTTTCAGATCGTTTGGATAGGATTCCCAAGTACGAAAATATAATAGATTAAATTTTACAAATGGCAAACAGGACTGAGGTGTTAAAATCTAGCTGCAGTACACTATTTAAAATTTTTTGTGTTGACCAGAAGATAACCATTAACAACCAACACGAACAACATATCATCCTAAATGAGTGAAGAATGCAACATGCAAGACTCATACCATTTTAGGAACAAGCTAGCATCTCCTGAATCACCTACTTAAGTTAACTATATTATAAACAATAGCCCACAAGAAAGCTGTATCTTATATCAACATATGTACCTTTTTCCAACTACAAAAATCTAAAATGATAGGATCTGAGTTTAAAAATGCAGAGATGACTAACCCAAAATGACTATAAATTAGCCCTACCCATTACTGCTGCATAAAATTTTTTTAATATAAAATCTATTTGTAGTAAGAGAATCAGTTTCATCTGTCATCACTTCAATTGGTGATTGCTATTTGCTAACTGGTGAGCTAGCAAAGACTGTGAATAATATGCTAATGACTCTCTAATACTGTGTACTCTCAAGACTCCCAAAACTATGTGAAAAAATGTCCAGAAGCTAATCTCAATGCAGATGCTACTTTAATTGCTCTCACATCACTTCTCAATCCCTTAGTGGTGTTTCTTATTTTTAAAAAATCTATTAAAATAAAGATGACCTGTACAGGTAAGAGGCAGAGTCAAGGTTCTATCACACTTGACATTTAATCCGCTGCAATGAACTGGTGTGGTGGCAGCAGCGCAACATCAAGGTATTAATTTTCAGTAACAGCAGGTACCGTGCAGTTTGTATGCTGCACTACATCGCAGACTTTAATTAAAAGAGAATTATTCATTTAAAATCCAAAGAGTCGATACATAGGTGGAGAAATTAGGCAGAAGTCGAACGACAGATAGGTGAGAAGAAGATAAGGAAGTGGCTCTGGTGAAAAGGTCGCGACTGACCGGAGAGCTCCTAAGCCGCGGTCTACAGGGGACTTTGGTGCAAATAACTAGGAAGACATGTGCGAGATGGAGGTGGCGATGGAATGATTGGTTACCAAGCTCTCCACAAACCATTGTCTACTGGCCAGACAAAATATGCGAAAGTGACAGAGCACTTCTCCGCAAAGGGTAATGTGGGTAACGGTCGCAGACATCCTCTTCCCAACTGGCCACTCACTCCCATTCACCCTCCCCGCTCCCCACAGTGACCCAGACAGAGTGACCTAGATTTGGTGCCTGCCCCGGCATTTTGCCAGCTGTTTCTGCCGGAGCCGCATCCTCACCGGGCGCGAGGATGTCTCGCTGCTTGTGTGTGCATGTGTCTGGCGCACTGTCGGAAGAAGTTAGCCTTATATCCGAGCAGTATTTATGCCAGACATCAACTTTTGACAATGAGACTCGAGCACACTACACGCTTGCCGACTGTCTGACCTCTGAAGGCTACGCGTGTCGGCGTCGTCTGCTGACGATACTGCACAAGAACCGCGTTACCTCCCCTGCGCTATTTCGGTTTATTATGCAGCATGCCAACTAATCGAAGAAACAGTAATGTGAATTAAAGGTATTAGTTTTTGTTTGCGGAAAAAAACTAAGCAATGAATTGAGATGTACATATTGTGAAAAATTCTATGGTTGAGGTCGCAAGACGTCAGCACACGATTAAACAAAAAGTAAACCATTCAATGACGCACACTTTCGCGCAAGTAAATCCTCGCCGATGCGGTGTTTGCGACAGCAATCAAATGTCGATGCCTAAGTGTGCATGTGTGTGCGTGCATGCTTGCCTTCCAATATCCCAAGTAAACGAGTGATAGCGAGACTGTAAATTTACCTAGGTTAGGTTGTTCCACAAGCCCAAAACACGCAAAATCTTGTCAACAAGGGCACCCGTACCGAGATAACTGAGTGACAATGATCGACAGGTTCAGGTGTGGTACTGACTACTGGGCATATCATGTCTCTGTTCAATCTTTGCTCCTAACCTGCAAGATGACCACGCTATGCTTCATGGTACAATCCAGTTTATTTAGTCCTGCTAGACAGCATAGTAGCATAGGAACCAGGGGGCAGCCGCTCCTTCAAAAAGAGATTCTGAAGAGACAAAAATGTGAACGTCGTTCACTGTCAGCAGGGAGTTTGCCCCCCCCCCCCCCCCCCCCCCCACCAAAAAAAAAAGCCCAGCTTCTTTCTACACCACTGCATATTGGCATACAAGTGTCCAGTCAATCCACAGCCTGCATACAAAAATGTGTGGTCAGAGTGGACAACAGACAGAACAATAATACTTCTGTGCTCCTTGCGCTTTCCCATGACAATGCACAACATCAAAATGCCATTACATACAACAATCAGTTTGAGAATCACATGCACACCTTTGCCATATGATGTGTTGATACCATTTATTTGTTTACAATCATAATTTGTTTGTATTGAGCACAACTGCTGGCATTTGTTAGAAGAATACACTTTCCAAGTTAGAATCATTTTCAGGATATAAATGCTTTTTATTTAGCCTTTTTGAATAAATATTTCCCTCCTCTCTATTTACAATGCATGCCATTTAATAATAATAAATGTGTGATTTATACAGCCCATAATAATGTTCACGAAGGAGTATGCTCTCAGAGCTTAAGACATTTAGGAGATGGACAGAATATGAAAAAGGAAAGGAGAATCAACTATGCAGACAAATAATAAAAGACAAACATAGAAGACACAAAGAGGGATCAAGGAACAATAAATACAGAGAGTGTCACAGATCTGCTGAGAAAGAAGAGCAGGGGAACTAGTCAACTGACTATAATCACAACTATTGACAGCTGTGTTGATTGGTGTAAGAAGTAATGCTCATGGAACAGAAGTGATTTTAGTGCACGTTTAAGACTGATCATGTTCCAATATGCAGAAAGAAACTTACACTGTGATAGCTAAACACTATCTTTCTGACAAAAGCTTTTAACCTATCAAACCAAATGATTTCATTTCGTCTTTGTTTTGCCTGACCAAGAATTATGAAAATATCTGGGAGTTTTTAAAAAAGTGGATTCACTGCTTAAATTGTAAATATCTAATTATGAAACTCATCTCTCTTCCTGTGTGTATTTATATATAAGTACAGAAATGCATGAGGTTCATTTTTATCATCTTATTTTTTTATTTTTATTTTTTTTAGAGAGTATGTTGATGCTGTTTAGTCTCACATAAAGGGCAATAACAATTAACTCAGGACTGAATGTAAGAATATCTGCTGCCTGAGCATCACTCATGGCTTCTAAGCTGCTTGTATCAATGTTCTAAAGCAACCCTTAAACATTAAAAACAAAAACTAGTGCCACATACTTAAAAAAAATAACGAATTTCCCTCCACATAAAATGCTGTCTCCTTTTTATACACAAAACTACTACAAGAACTTAAGAAATTACAAAAAATGTGACCACCATCCATATTCTGGGTTCTAAGATACAACTGAATATTCTCCTAGCTAGAAAATGACACACTGTGGTATCTCATGTCTTTAAAATTTACAGGAATATTACAGTAAACTTTCCTGTTTATAAATTAACACAAAATCAAGACAGCAAAATCCCTATTAAGCTTGATACATATTTTGGCTTGCATTTTTATAAATAAATATTTTTTTTCAGAACAGGAAATCCTAAGTTGATAGATTACAATGCTTCTAGCAACTATACACACATACAAGTACAAAAAGTGGTAAAGCTAAATTTACTCAAATGAGCAAATAACATTTAGTTTGAGACTGCGCAGTAGTGACCTAGCCAAACTGCACCAATAGGTGTGATACTAAAAAATAATTTTAAAAGTACACAAAGCTGTGACGTTAAATGAATGACAATCTTCAAAATTAGATTAGGTGTTCTGCATACATAAAAGTCCCTTGTTTTAACACTAGCGGCATATATTATTAGAAAAGTATTTATCTGTGATATTTGTCATATTTGACTGGTACAAAGATTCTCTTTTCACACTGTCAGCAATAGCACCAACCACTGTTGGGTTCCAACGCATGGAGGCCTTCTTGATAATGAGCTTACAGATCCCCTGACCAAAGAAAGCAGCCAGCTCTCTTAGCTAGCAAGCCACACAACCTAAACCAAGGTACTACTCCAGAAGATATTCTGGGGAGATGTGGTCGTTCTCTATGGAAGATATGAAGTTTGCTGGAATCCCGTTTGGCAATTTGATAGAGAGACCAACAGATCCTCATCTTCTGCCTTTATATGGGAAGCATTGACATCTCAATTGCATCTAAAAAAAAGATAGGCATTGCTGGCACACCCCATGCAAATCTGGCCACACAGAACAGACTTAAAATGCATCTTAGAGGACTGCCATATCCACAAGGTACAGCACTAGAAGCTGTGGCCAAAAGGGATAGACCTTTTACTCAACTCAGGAGCATAGGAAATGACCTCAGACACACTGCCAGCTTTGTGGTATCCCTTGGCAAAATGATCTAACTGCACAGTCATCATATGCAGAACTCTGCTGCAATAAATATTCTTATATCCATATCTAACTTTATAAATTACTACTTAAGTCATGCATGAAAGGCTCGCTGGTTGTAAATTTTGGCAAAACAGATTGTCTGAACTTAAAATTACTGAACTTTAATTAGCATTTTAGTTTTAAAACTACCAACTGACCCTCCCCCCCCCCTTCCAGTGGCTAAAATTCTGACATTTAAAAGAGTACCTAACTAGTATAAACTATAACGTTAAGTAAACATGTTTTGTAACTTCCTCTGGATTAAGCAACTAAATGCTTTATTCAATGTATTAAAGCTGCTTTATACGCGATGATCCATCATCACAAAATACAACTTTTTAAAAGAACAAAATTTTGATTTCTGAAGAATCTGCCATGATGTCATGAGCTTACAAAATATTGATTTTGGACAGTCATTGGGCAGCTAAGTGTAGTGTTTAAAGTGATTGTGGTTAACTTAATTTAAATTCACGTGTTTGTCTGTGCAAGTATGCTCAGTATACATAATGATCACTGTCACTTTTGATTTGACATGTAAGCAGGACGTACTTACGCCTACTAGATAAATAATTTCTTTTCTTTCCTTTTTTTTTTCTTTTACAGCAACACACTAATGGTACTATGTGTATTCATGTTAGTAATTTACTTTTCATAACTCAGAAAAAGCAGGCTTGCAAACCCACCTGGGAATAGTGATGCACTTTGTGTTAGGATCCTGGGTAGACAGGGCTTTCGTCAATTCATCCAACCCCCCTGTTTTCTTCAGTTTTTTGACGAGACTTTTCACAGCCTTCTCAGACCACTTATCGTCTTTGTCGTGTTCGCCTTTCTTCCATGCCAATAAACGCTTAACGATCGGCGGAGTAAAAGGTGAGATCGAAGTCATTTTTGCGCAGCACACACCGCACACCACCGAGCTTGAGGTTCAACCTGTTAAATGTACTCGATTTGATAACAGCTTACTTTTGTTTTGGTGTCTTCAGCAAAATTTAGTCGGCCATGACAGGTCGACCGAACTCTACACAAATAATCTTATGGAGATGCCATCGCAAGTAGTGCAGTAGTCGACAGCATTGTTTTCATGCTGTAGCTTTAATAAATGTTACAAAAGTTTCAAAATAAGACGACTGATATGACTACGATTAACCTGCTTATCAAGCCATGAATTTTGGGGGTTAACAAAATATACATACCATATATTTCTGCGCGCATAAAGAGAAGAACTACTTGGGAATAGGGAGCATGCATTATGTAACACTTGCTTTTCGTGTTGGAGTGTTTCGTGATAACTGCTACAGCGGACGATTCCCGACAATGTTTGAAACGGTCTTTATGAGCCCAAACTCTTCCGTCTTCTCTATTCCACATGCTGCATAATTGTTTCAATGGTCCTCCTGGGCATACAGTGTACAGAAAGGAGCAATCGCTGTAAGCAGTACGGTCGACGAAATCGGTAAATGTGAGCTTAATGGTCGACAGAAATGATTCCTTTGAACAGGGGACTGTTGCCGAGACGGCAAAAGGTTACCGAGTAATCTATCTTCAGATAAAGAATAGCCAGTCAGTAATTTTTTTAAGGTGGGAAGGAGGGAGTTGGTATCACAAACACTCGCCATTCCTCAATTCGTCGATAGCCATTATATTAGCTTCGTCTGCTCGATGCTGGCCAGTCGCAAGCAGACAAGCAGACTTTGTGAATGCAGCATCTGCGTGTGGGGGGAATGGGAAGTGGGGGGTGCAGTCATTTAATGATTGGGGATTCTGCGCTGGAGCCTTGTGGCGATCGTAGAAAATAGATACGCCGATATGGGTCTTTCGTTGCACAGTGCGTGAATGATCATGTCCGTCAGAATTGTTTGAAGTATGGCAAAAAAGATCAAATTTCAATCATTCGTTGTATTCGTATGTCCATCTGTTACTTTTATTGCAAAGTGTCTTTTGAATGAAACAATTTGAATCTGATACTCATCATTCATTCCCCTGACTGGAACTTGCAGACGACCAGCTGGTCCACGTGTATTGGTTGTCGTTGACTATGGTGGGAATGGGGAAGTGAATAGACGCTACTGTTGACTAGGCTCGTCGCAGAGACATGTTCTAAGCGGGGTTCGATATCTGGTATCACGGACGTATAGGATATGGGTGGTGGTATGGTCAGTCCTTCTTTTATCTTTGCCAGTCGTATTTGTTTTTCCACAAACTAATATCCTATACATGCCCTTGGTTTTTCCACCTCTATCGGCATCGGCTTCCCTCCAAGGTACCCAGAAGGACTGTCTTAACCAGTGCAGTCAGGTCACTTGACCAATCCCGACTTTAATTTCGCATATGAAATTCGGAGAAGTTTGCTCAGGCACTTCGAATGCCTGGATTTTTTTTTTCTACAGATCGAGTAAGCATTCAGAGTCCATGTCTCTCATCTGTAGAACAGGATATATATTACGAGGAACTTGTACAGTCGGTACTTGGCAGCAATAAAGGTGCTGTGTAAAAATACTTTTCAACTAGACTATAATTGTTGTTGTTGCTGTGGCAATCCTGGTGCTGATTTCTGCCGGCCATCTAGTTTGGACAATGTGTCTGTTTGTCGTTTACTTGCAAGTTTTAACCTCTTCGACCTGTTCCCCGTTCATGCATATCTCTGCTTTGCTGTCAACGTTTATGTTAACCATAACTTGACTTTGGACAAGATCGAGTGCTGGTCTCCGTGTCAAATGCATTCGCGGAGTTTGTCAGTCTGCCGGTAAAATCTTGCAGTGCATTATTGCTACTTGCTATCAGATCGATGTCGTCTGCAAAACACAAGTTGCCTATAATGGATAGGCAGGCGTGATGATCATTATGGGTTTGTGGCATGATGTGCTCCAAGAAGATAGGAAATACTACAGGCAATATGGGTCGCCTTTATTAGACACCCATTGCTTTAATGATTAGAATGTGGACGTTTTCGATGCTGAATTTTGAATAACAAGCCATAACCCAAACGTCAAATCGTCGTCGTCATCATCATCATCAAGATCTGCCAGCCTGTTCGACAAACAGAAAAGTGTTCTTGAGGCGATTTAGGTTGATTTGAGCGTCTCTTTGCTTGGGTGAATAATTAGGCTGAGCTTTTTGAAATTCTGACACATGTAAAGTTTCCGTTCTTTAGGAGTGGTATGGTTAATAACTGAGTACATTCTTAAGGTCAATTTCTGCATTTCCAGATCTCCTTGGAGTTTTTATCTCCTCCCCACCCTGCTTAAGTAGCTCGGTAGGAATATTGTCATTCGGGTATCATGGAGCCGCAAAGGTCAAGTTGGAGAAATCCTGCAACCCCAACACGCCCAGTGAGAAGGAAACGTAACCGGGCGAACTATAGCAATTCAAACGCACCAAGTACTTAACTCATCTTCCTTTGTTCTTAACCCACGTTTCCCCAAAGACTTGCTACCATTGTGCTTCTTGCTATTAAAGGTTTCCTCACGAATATCAAGTTGTATGTCAAATCCTCTCTCTTGAAGAAATATTTTGCACAGTCAAGTTTACTATTCCGCGCACTTCTCAGTTCCTCAGATATGCCCTTAGTTGTGTTTGCCATTGTGCTATTCGTTTGCTGATGCTTATGTTTCTTGTATGGTTCACTGTCGATGTGTGTTTTGTGTGTGTGTGTGAGAGCATTAAGATCGTATCCTTACAAGGGTAACGCGATTTACAAATCCAGTTGTTATTATGTGTTTTATATTTGTGGTTTCGCGTCGTCGCGCTACGTCTTAGAACATATTACTCGCGGATACGAGGCACAACTGTCCATCGTTCCTCTTGCAGTACAGAAAAGCCTTTACATAGAGATGCAGTAGCCATTATCTGTACTTTATTCACCCAACCAATCGATGGACTCTTTGGCTCACGTCCTTTTTGATGGAATTTTCCTAACAGTACTACCATTCTCTCTGACCTCTATAGCATATTTCCTGGTATCTCTACTATCAGTACGAAGTAGTTTGAAAAGGTCGTGACGTCATCAGGAGCACTCTTGGTAGTCCAGCTCTCCAAATTAATGATTATGAAATATGAATATGCTAATCAATTGTTTATAGTTGTCATTTTTCTCATAGGCCAAATTCATATCACCAAGAGTCGTTATAAAAATCAAGTCGATGAGTATTAGGACCGCGAATTTATCATAGAATAGTTATTTGCTCGACTTGGCGTTAACTACCAAGATGGCGTCTCATGCTGCCTCGGCGACAGCATGCTCTTAGTCTCAATAATCAAATACTGAACGAACTGCAACTTCCTCTATGACCGCATAATCGAGTAAACAGACCACCACTCATCTGTGAACGCCGTCCTTATCCACTGATACACAGACTGGGTGATAGGCCACAATTTTTAATAATTGCACGGAACATTGGGACGAACAGAAAACAATCGTTTAGAAAATGCAGGGCGAATAATGAAAAAAACTGAACTATTTTGAGCTTTAGTTCCATTCTGGATACTAAGGAAAACAATATATCGAAGTGTTAGAAAAAATACAGCTTAAAACTCAAGCTTACGCACATACATAGGAAGTACACAAAATCTTAGTGTGCACATGAGAATACTGGCGTGTGCTTGCCCTCACCATGACAGGTACACTGTGACCGATGTCTCTGAAGGCAAGCTACTTGTACAACTCTTTTTTTCTCGGACAAAAATGCGACTCGGGAAAACACTCGTTTAAATCTTCTTATCTGCAGACGATAGTCTGAATGGTACTTTTCTGGAAATTGCGCCAATTCCAGTATCTCCAAAAGCGCACCGCACCAGGCTGTCTCGTGTTGATAAGCTAAACACACAGCTAGTATTTCGTCACTGGTATTCTTGTCAGCTGAACCACGTCGACAGGGCTAGAACCATCGCGATAGAAATTCATTCAAAAGATGATTTCATGCAGAAATAATGAGTGTTTTATATGATAACTGGAAACTAATGTTCATACACGTTTCCAGTGCCTCATAAAAGTGTCATCACAAAATCGACTGCGACGGTACGTCTACCGCTACCCCCACCCCACTTCTCGACCTGCCATGTCCCTTAGAATTTTTTTTAAAACTCCTTTACTTCCAAAATTAGCGTACAAAACACTTATTATTCCTTGTCAAGGGTCACTTATTATTCGATGATCAACATCGTAAGTAACATTTTAATACGACATACTCAGATTTGTTCACCTAATTTCTTTGAATTGTGAATGATTAACCCTAAAGCAAATTTTTTTTCTATGTGATTGGGTTTAGTTCATTTTAAAATAAACATCCCCTAAATATGAATACAAAACTCGGCTTAATCTGGGAGGCAGAAGTCTTCAAACGACGCCATTCTCACTCGGACTGCAGACGAAACTTGCACGCTACGAAGGAGAGCTCCTATGACGTGTACAATGTATTCTAGAATCATGTCTTCGTTCAGCTAACGAGTTCGAGTGAAGAAAAAATATCGTACTGGAAAAGTGATGTTTACTGTGAAGACAAAGACTCTGAAGTGATTTTAGAATTCAACGCTCTACAAGGATGAGCAAAATTCGCGATCATTGCAGGAACGCCACTTCCTTATTTTTAAAAGGTTGTGATTCTTGTACTGACAGTTGTTCATTTTTATTAATGTGTCAAATGTGCATGAGGGATGTTAACTGTTGTCATTTTATTGAAGGAAATAGTAAACTCACCATAAATATTAGTTTTAACAAAACTCCCTGAATTGTATATTCGTTTCATGGATGACAAACTGCGCTGTATCTTTATTTGACGGATAAATAAAGGGTTATATCTTAACCTACTAATATGTCTGAAATGAGCGTTCATTTGATATATTTACGGTTAGACGTTGCTGGGATAGACACCTGTAAACAGCACACCACAAACATGGCTTTAATGTGTGCATTGCTTAAAAATTAATAAGTACAAAGTATATGTATGTAAATACATATATATATATAAACGTGAAACCATTCTAGCTGATAAAAGTGACTTTGTTTTTAAAAATGCATGATTATAAAAATATATATGTATAGAAGTAGTTTTGCCATTAAACCTAAACTAATAATATTATTAATTTACAGTTATTTTTATGCAATCTATTTGTTATTATTTGTTTATACAAAATAAGTTTAACATATCTACACGTTACCTGTAGTATGAGCTGTTTTGAGCATACATACATCATTGACACAATAGTTTTAGCGCCATTGTGGACAAAGATACGACCAGAGTTGTGCGTGTAACTGATGTCTCGGTAACTAGTCACTGCAGTTCTTTGCTAAGCCGAGACCTATCTGTACTATACAGGTGGCTGCACAACACTGCCAGTCGTCTATGAAGTATTGGGAATTATAAGTTACTAACTACAATTTAGTATCTACGCCTCGGGAGATGTGTTAGAAGAAGTTCACAAGACACGTTTGAATGAACTTTATCTATCGGTGTTTTTAGCCAGGATTTCATTGCGTACTTAATCCACCTATCTGTTGAAATTCACACTTGGTAACAGAACAGTCTGTTTTACTTTACTTCTCCATTGAAACCCAAACTAGCACACGACTCGATCGGTAATCATACTCAAGGCACGTGACTTCTTGTCTTTTCAAGATGTGATTTAGTAAACAATTTTTCGTGTTAAAAACATTAGAGGGAGACATTTTATCTAAATCTTGTAGTTTATGTTCTAATTTCAGCCATTTTCGCCCAGTTCTCGGGATAGGCTTTGAGCTTGTCATTTCTGATTCATCTTTTTCGCGGCAGCTGTTGTTGTCGCTTCTATAGTGGCGGTTTACTGACGTCATCCACACGTAATTTGAGTCTTTTAGTAGTCGTTGCTAAGTGGACGAAATCATTCTAAGCATTGAGTAGATATTCAACGACTTCTCAGTGTGCGTGCGTGTGTGCGCTCGCTTGAAAATGGAGGGATCATAAATCACATGACGATTGTAGTTGAATGCAGGGCCATGTGTGCTAAAGGTGCTATATATACATATGGGGGTTTAGGGGAGGATGTACAATAAAAGTAATAAAGAAACATGAAAAATAAGTAAGAGAATCTGTTTGCCAGAAAATCGGTTTTTGTGTCTGTTGAATGTTTTATTCACACACACACACAGATGTCATGCAGGTAAGCATCTCCTCTGGTCTGAAAAACTTTACAGCTAACTTTCAATCTTATAGCCAGCGCTAGGAAGAAACAGAGATCAGACAGAGCCCAACATTAAATTGCAAAAATTCGTTTCATCTCTACGATGTGCTCTGTAGTTGAACCTTGTGACTTCATCTGTTCTTTGCTTACCAGAACAAAGAATTGATTTTTCCTTTACAGCACAAGCTTCAAGACTTGTAGAAGATAAGAAACATCGTTAATGGAAAATGTTCATGGTGAACCTTGTTAGTGGAGGCCGGAAAAATCACTCCACGTCTGTCTGCAGAATATGATCTGTGCATACTGACCAATCTTAACTGTTTACATTTATATATTTACTAATTTGCTTGAATCATGAACTAAAGGGATGATTGCAAAACACGTGACACATGAATATCTACTCACATTCTTACCCCCAAAATATCGTTTTTAAGAAAGTGCATGTCGCACCTCTTTTTCGTAATCAAACAACAAAGGGAGACTGAGAGGACCAAATCATTGCCTTCACTTTCACATGTAAGTGTTGATGGTAAATACAGTAATAATATACACCACAAAGGAGTTTTTGTGGTGCAACTGCCAATTGTAAATATCATAAATCATATCATATCATACATTGACATATTACTGCAGCAATCAAGAGAGGTAGAGACGACTATTCAATACATTACAAAGCATCTTAATACTTTTCAGAAAATTATTTATCTACCATGTTTCTATTACATCAGACGTTACATGATACCGCAAGTAAGACATTAAACGTAAACAGACATTTGAAAAAAATGGAAAGACCGAGCGCTCTGGGAACGGGAGCCAGCTGTATGAGAACCTTCACCCAAAGAAGTGTCCTAACCAGGATTTGGTTGCATAAGTGGAGTGTCTACGAGATAAAAGAATGCAGATATCGTGCGGTTCTGGCTCAGGGAACTCTAAAATCTACCACTTCTGCCTATGCGTCTGTTGTCGAATTCCTGTCGGAGTGGATGATGAGATTCATCCGCTAAAATTGTAGTAAGTTTGTTGTACAGAGCTTGTGATTTAGTGTCTTTAAGTCATTCTGCATCCTCCCAATCACATCTCCTGCTTTTTTAATGTTTTTGTTTAGCTTGCCCCTATTCTCTTGTGCTGTGCTCCCACCCCAGCACATCAGACCAAACGTCACGGTGCTGCATATTACAGAAGTGTGGAATAGTTGCAGGAGTTCAGGGTGGACATTAAAAGATCAAACAGTAAAGGAGGCTATGCATTTCCTTGACAACGCTATCAACATGAGCTTTCCAGGTGAGATTGTCATCAGTAGTTACACCTTATGTAACTGTCTGCTCTTCTTACGACCTGACCTTTAATGAGTAGGTCATTAAAATCAACCCTGTCTTTCCTGAAATCTACAATAATTTCTTCTGTTTTCTTGACGTATGACTCTACATAATTGTTACCACACCATGTAACAAAATATTCAATCTGTTTGTAGTAGTAGTCGTTGGAAATCGGTCCTGAAAGTCCGGTGTCATCTGCAAATTTTACCATAGGGGAGTTTTTGTTCCTGTGTCTTTACTCCGCCGTGTACAGGGCAAACAACAAAGGAGAGAGCACAGTCCCGTGGGGAGCACCAGTCTCGGTGGACAGAGTATCAGAAACGACATTGCTAGAAATTCTTATAAACTGAGGTCTGTCGATCAGATAATCTAAGATCCACAGAGAAGTTCACCAAATTTATTGACTAGACTCTTGTCTCGGGAGCTTGTCTTCCATTCTTCAAAACAAGAAAAGCTTTGGTCGAAAAGTCAGCTACAGGTTCTATGACTAACGTACAGAAACGGGAAACCTTGGTAACGACAGCTGCTGTCAGCGGGTTACGGAATAAATATGTTGTTTTTTTTTTTAATATTGAAAATTCACAGTTGAGATGTTGGTTTGAGTTAAGATTATTTGTTTACCGGCATTTTTATTTGTTTCCTCTTTCTGTACGATCGACGTGAAACCTGACCAAAGCTTTCGGAATATGAGAGTAAGATTGCAACGTCTACGGTTAAATGCCAGCGGTTACACTGCGTTTCCCTCCCACATATCATCGACACAAAGGTGAGCGCATCAAGTTGATTTCACGGCTTGCTTTCTCGCCAAGTGATAGCAAAGATGACACCAGGAGTGTCCAACATGAGATCCACTCTCCACTTAGAAATATAAGGTCGCAGTCGCACCTTAATGGCTTCAAAGGCGACGTAGGCTGCTAGACGATCTCAGTTTAAATTACAGACGCGCCCTTAAAAAGACAACACGAGTGCTACATTTTTTCTTTATGATGGTATTAAGTTCATTTTAAAACAATAATTCCCAAATAAGAGAAGATAATTATGCTTAATTTTCAAGCTATAAGCCTTCAAACATCGGCATTCTCATCTGCCTTAAGGAAAGCAAAAGACAGTTAATCTCCTATACTGGACATCTCAGTTGGCCGAAAGTAGTATTTGTGACAGTGAGTGTGGCTCAGTTCAGCAAGTTTGTGCAAACATTCGAGTCAAATAAAGAAACGTTTCTCAGGTTGGTATGTTCAAGAAGTGATTTTTTTTAGTTTGGAATACAGCCTTAAAGATTTGAACTTTGTTAGAAGCTTCGACCGATGTTAACAAAAATAAATAAAAAGGTCCAAACAGAATTCACTCGACAGACTGATAAGTAACTCTTCTCCAGACCAAAATTTAATGGGCAACATTCAGGATCATTGTAGTCTACGTTGTTGTTGTTGTTGTTGTTGTTGTTGTTGTTGTTGTTGTTGTTGTTGATGTTGACTCTGTTACTGGGCTCATTTGGGTTAATTTTTTCATGTGCATTATTGATAATTCATTGCAAATTAACATTTGTCTAAGATAAACTCCTGTAATTTTGTACTTGATAGATGGTTAGTTTTATTTTATAGTTATAACTGACTACTGATAATGACTTTTTACCATTAAGAATGTAATATAACATTATAAAAATTTGATAATATTTATTGATGTGGAAATTTATTTCTTGCTCATTTGGCTGCATGCAAAATTTACCATTTAGTTACTCGCACGTGCTCCAGTTTACACTCCTCAATTTTTTTTATGGTGCCCTCACGCTGTCAGTTGTTTTTAGCATTGTGCTGGATAAGGACACAACTGATGTGTTTGTCACTGTGTCACAATGTTACTTGTAAACCAGAACGATAAAGGAACAGTTGATGTTGTATATCTGGTGCTTGATCTTTAAGCTTTTTACCAGCAATCAGCTGAAGGAAAAAGATCCAAGACTTGCTTGTACTGTATAATTTACTAGATAAATTCCTGATTTCTCGACAAATCCAGGTGTGATTAAGAGAAAAACATTAAGATCTCTTAATGTCACGCATTTCTCGTGCCTCTTAGTCATAAAATACCACCGTCATATGTTTTTGTGACAATTTATGCTCTCCAGTTTTTTCATTGAGCACTCATCTTGCCCTTTAAAATCCAGATGGAACGACTATTCTTGTTAAATGACTGGGCTTAGTTGATCAACAGGTGTACTAATTAGCACAGTCTGAGATGACCAGATATACTTATGACCACAATTTGCGCGAATGACGAAATACGATGCTTTGAACATTGCAATTCTCACTCGTGTTTAGTATATAAAAAAGGTCATAAGGTTACTAAATTAAACTTACTGTTGTAGCAATGCTTGAAGTTCTCATTAACTGCCACCCTATCTGAAGCCAGAAGTTGCGTCATTCCACGTGTACTTAGTATCAAAAAACATCTTCCTAGTAATTATAATTTTGGCAAAGGGCATCGCTTAACTCTAGAGCAACAAGATTTTAATTTCGTTTTCGACTAGGGTTAGCCCTAAGATAAAACAAATCATACAGATGGGTATATTTTTTGTTGTTGTTTTTTTTTTGTTGTTGTTGTTGTTTTGTTTTTGTGCAGGCTTGGCTACTGGGGGATATGACATCTATTCACAAGTCTGGTTGTTCTGTTTTGTTTTTTTTTCTGTGTGCTCAAAGGGTTAGCTGTGTGTGCGCGCGCGCGGGTCTTGAACCTTTGTGCGAACAGCACTGCATTAAAGGATTTATTATCATTATGACGATTGTTATTATTACTAATACTACTACGTACTCGACTTACATCACCTTTCCCCAGAAATGGAAGACACATTTTGTGTGAAGCAGCCAGAATCTGCACGCACTGCCCTTTGCTCCACCCTATGAGGAGTAATCACCGTGAATGAGAGAAGAAGCTGGTTCTCGGAACCGCAAGTAGATGTCAAAATAAAGCCACATGTGTGGTTGTTGATTTTCTTTTCTGGCTATAATTAAACATTATTAAACAAAAATATTTTTCAACAGACAGATGAATGGGAAGATAACTATTGCAGCTATCTGGTAGGTAATTACTTCTGGTGAAATGATTTGTTTTGGTTTTTTTTTTTTTTTAATATTCATCTATTCGTGGGTTTTTGGTCTTAAAATGCATTTTCATTTTGTCATATGTATTGATGATCATTACGAGAAGCAATAATTTGTATACTTAACTATACTGTAGTTTATAGTGATTCTTAGTTAATAGTGATTCAAGATTCTTTGTGTGGAAATTTAAAAGTAAACATCCCATAATTGTTTCAGACCTAGCGAGACGAATCAGCTATTGAAGTCAAAGATAATTTTGTAATCTTCGAACAACATATAACAAATTAAGTTACATTCAAGTGTATTTGGGGCTAACGAATTATTGACATATTGCCTGTCCGTGAGGTGTGAGGTTGGGGAAGTATTGATCAAGAACTTTAATGAAGAACTTGATGAAGTTTCTTCAGTCCTTCGCTCGACATTTTCTGGCTTCCAAGGAAAATCAACGTCAACTCGGGTTCATTTACGGATATACACTGTACATATTACAAAACAAAATTATACATTTCTTCATTTAATTATAAACTGCTACTGACATAAGTTGAAAACCAATAAAGGTTATTTATATAGCGCTATATTCCAGCCCTATGAGCAAGATCATGGCGTTTTACACGTGATCTCAATTATAACAACAACAAAAATAATAATCATAATAGGCAGAAATTGAAGAAACCAAACAAGACAACAAAAAGGAAAAGGAGATAATACGTGAAACGGGTTGGAAAAAAAGAGAGAAAAATGTGGTGCTATCTGTTTAACAACTGAACGAATACAGTTCTCCGTTATCCATCACGTCTATGAAAGTCCAGGCGGAGTTCTATGAAATTAAAATAAATGCAGAAATTATGGAAAAAGATATCCTAGCTTTTTATGATATATCTATCTCACACACATAATATAAATATTAAAAGCTATAAATTTTAACCTAAGGGCGACAAACCTATAATCTTTCTAAAGAAAATAGGTTATTCCAGGATAAAACCTGTAATCCTACATTCCTAATTGTTTAATTTATTCAATCTTTTGTAGAGCCAAACTCAACACAAATAATTCTTTATTTTATCTTTAAGTTTGATTTGCCAGTCATTGAAATGTTTCTTATTATTGCTCTTGCTCTTTTCTGCAACCGTCACTTTTAAATTTTGAAAGGATTTTCCATCGCAGCTATACGGATTTCGACTGGTAATTAGGGAAGTACGGTCTTGTGTAGAAATGATGTGTACAAATTTACAGATTTTCAATAGAAACTACTGTTTGCTTCTGGATGAAAAAAATATGTACAGCAATGGCAGAATGCAATACAAGATAATTAAAAAACAAACAAAAAACACGAAGGACTAAAGCAACAGAGATAAGTCGATGGGGAATCACGGGAAGACAGCTCTAACAATCGTAGTAATGACAATTTAGAATCTGTTTGCATGAGCCATTAGCACTTGCAACTATTACCTGTCGTGATCCTAAGAGAGATGTCAGGAGGCTATAAGTTTTACCGACTAAATTGGCATGGTTGGCTGGTTGGTTTGATGGGAAAGTGCTTCCACCTAGAAAGGATTTCGCACTATGAGGGGAGAGGGAGGGAACCGGAGGACCCGTAAAATTTCCCTACGGTTGGTCCTGCATACAAAGCATCGAGACGAGGTCTGAACTCAAGACCGCTCACAGCAGCGATGACAAGTGAATGTTTTAACCACCATATGCCACCGGGCGCCCTTCTTAACAGTCAAATGTACGGAGGTGCACTAGGGAAAGGTCGGTGTGGGATGGAAGATGCTAATAAAAAAGGACTCCTGTTTTTTCGACAGGAGACAAGTCGACTTGCAATGACTATAGTAGCTGAGAAAAATATAACGGCGTCATTTGTTTTGATGTTAATAAAGGACTAAATGTTACTAGAAACATACAATTAATTTTGGAGGAATTCTACTGCTAGGGAATTTTCACTGTACTTTGAGTGAAATTTCTGGATTTTTGTTTTCGATTTTTTTGTCGATTGCCTCAGAGGAAAATGGGGGTAGGGGGGGGGGGTATTTAGTATCAACATGTTGGTGTAAAGAGAAAAGGTATAGAGCAAGGAATCTGTTGACTGGCTGTAGCTTTCACAATAGCCAGTCGGCATAATTCTTACAAGAACACCTTTTGTTGACAATCTACGTCCATTGTCTAAAGCTGTTTATTGTGTCAAATCGTCTAGGATACAAGAAAACAGAACGATAAATCAAAAGAAACAGAAATATAAAAAAAAACATAAAAAGAAAATTCTCGAAATTTGTGTAATATTTGGGCTTCAGCTGTAATTCCCATAGCTGTGACAGTTTCCTGAAATAATTACATCTTACCCACGAGACGTATGATGGATCTGCAATCAATACAGACTTCAATATGGGTGTGAAAGAGTGTCGGGTAATAAAAGCTTTCTTTTTTTTTTTCCAACCAGTCGTTGAACCAGAGAGCTCTTTCAGTCCTGAAAAGCTTAACGGGTTTAATTTTTGTGACTAGACTGAAACACTGACCTTCTGCCCCGTAGGCAGGACCCACACTTGTTGCCATAGAAACGGGAGCCCGGCGGGCAGGCGATTCCTGCTTACCATCCTCAAAGCTCCCATCCCTCCCTCCCAGCGAAAGTGTCTGCTCGATGTACAAGGCCGACCGCCGCCGAGTCCAGGGACTTCAGTCACGTGATATAAGCGACTGACCTTTGGCCCTGCCGCAGCTCGCTGGGCCCTGTCTAGCGGCGGCTAAATCTGGGACGTGTGGGGGGAACTGCAAGAACGACGTGTACGTTTCACGGCGGTCTTGCCTGTCAATGCTTTGATCTTTATGCTCGATGCTTACTTGAATACCGGCACCCATTCTTCTGTGGGCTGCCGAGGCCTACTGGCATGTCGGAGACACACTGCGGTCGTCATTCTCTCCAGAATGAATTTGGAAATGCCTTCGATTAGTTATTCCGATGCTGTTTGCGAAATTGAAGTTTCCCGAAAAGCCGTCGATATTCTGCCTGTTATCTTCACATTACTCTTATTGCTCATTGTGTCACGTTATAGTCGTTATAGTCGTTGGTAATTATGCCGCGTTAGCATGCAGCAGCCTCATCAACACCCTCCCACACACAGATTGTTCGTTTTAAGAAGTGTTTGTCCGCAGTAACGTGAGTCGTCTGTCATCTGTCAGTGTTGTTTTCCGAAAGGGCAGACTTACAAGACTTGACAAATTTCTGTATTTTTACAATTGTTATATGATTAATCAGTCTCAGATGTTGTTTCAATGAAAATGGAATGAGTTTTGATCTTTATTATTTGTCTGATTGACTAAAACTATCCTTCGGTCAGATATTGCTATATCGCATGGGAAGGTATTGATGGTGTTCTAATTAGAACATCAGAGAAGAGTCAGGGTTAGATATCTGATACCACAGTCTAGACGCCAGTGACTCAGGTACATCCTGTGGCAGTAGTGGCATGAAGCGAGATTAAGTCGTTTCCCCGGGTCAAAACGAGGAAGTAACGGAAAAGAGTCTAGTTTCATCAGTTATAAAGAGTGGTGTCGAGAGCCCGCGGACACTACCTCGTTTCCTTTTCACACAACACCTTTGTCACCGTTTCAGGAGTAAAATAACACCTGCGGGATCTGCATACCGGTTTATAATTTCGGAAGCAAGATGCTTGCTCTCGAATTCTCCACGTTGCCCGAAGGCAGAGACTTATCCTCGCTTCATTACTACGACCCCTGGCGTGGCGGGAGCAGCAGCTAAGAGAGACAAAAAGATAAGCGACTATGTTGGTGAAGAAACTTCACACTTCCATTTTACAAAACCAAAACTAGGGCTAAACGGGTAAAGGAGAGAGAGAAAAACAAATGACGAATCAACTGCAAGTTTTATCTTAGAAATGATGGAGCAAGCATACAACAACAACAACAACAACAACAACAACAACAACAACAACAACAACAACAACAACAACAACAACAACAAGCAGCAAATGCTCAGATTTTAGAGATGTGTTTAAGTCAAAGTGTGAGACAACTTCAGTCAATTAAATAGTCTCTGTTTCAAGATTTTCATGCTTGCCTATCATTTGTAGAAAAATTCCTTATCTTCACAAGCTAAAACTAATCTGCGCATTTTCTGAGGCAGACTATTTAGCAGTTTTGAGTGATTTTGTGGCGAGTGCTTTTATATATGAAATAGATATTTAGAGATATGTATGTTTTATATCACATTTCATGATTAAAAGTAATAGATGCTTGTGGAGAATGAGAATAGTAATAATAAATCTCGAGATTTTCCAGTGTTAGTATTGTCAAGGGGTCTGTGTACCACACGTCACTTTCCCCATTTTAGCAACCTCACCACAACAGTTATCTAAACCTCTGTTACATTTCTACACGTATAACGATTAAGGATTGTCTACTTTCTGTTTAGAAAAATATAAACCAACAAGAGAAACGGCTGACGCAACTCTGCAACTGGATTTCTCATCCTGCTCTTTTCTTTAAGCTTATTGAGCTCGCTTACGAGTGACGAAATTCTATAATATAAAAAAAAATCATCATCATCATTATCATCACTTTAATTTTTTAACCGGCCTGCTACCTTTGCAAATGTCTTTAAACTTTTCTAGATAGTCCGTTACAGATCAAGATGTCCGATGTGTTATAATATATATAGTTAAGGAATGTCATCAGAACTATCAAATATTTCAGAAATAATGGAAATGTATGATCAGAGCCTTTCGCAAATTGACCTTTGTCTGCATAGTTTAGAGTAAATCCATATTTAAAGTCGGCGAGGAAGAAAAGGCGAGTTCACGGCAGAGAGCGAGGGAAAGAGAGAATGTATGCAGTTCGTCATGCTCATTACTGAGTGCAGTCAGTCTCGTTTTGTTACTAAATAAACAGAGTACTTTACAGAAAGTAGCTTGAGTTATTTATTCATACATATTATTTTTTGTTTCGGATTTCCACTGTTCCATCATCTGACGAAAAGTAACTGTTAAAAATATCTAACAATGACTTTTTCGTGCATCATTTCGGACATTTTATTCTTCCACTGAAATTATAGGACTCATTGACTCACTTGATCCTACATCCACACACGTACGCGGGATGTATAATACTCATTTTTCTCCACACATGTGTAAATTAACAGAGCAATCAAAATTTACAAGCATCGATAAGCACAAAGCCGTACATATATAAATGTGCTCAGACAGACTTTTACATTAACAGTACAGGTTGCTCTTCTTTTGTTCTTTCTTATTTTATTCTTACTTTTATTTCTATTTTTTTTTTTTACTTTGTAACTAGAGCACCTTCCTATGTTCAAAATGTCTACTGGGACAAATAAAGTTGATCATTGTTGTTGTTCATTGTTGTGCTCATTTCTCATTAGTATTGTTTTAATAATATACTGACAGAATAATCGCCTTTTTTTCTCAAGAGGGTTTATGACGACAGAATCTGCTGTCTTGACTGTGAAATGTCAGTATGGCGATTTAATTAAAAGAATCTGTTACACAACCTATCTATAGTTCTAGCTTATTTATTAATCCCTTTCTCGCTTCCAAATAGCGAATGAGCTGTCTTATTTATTGTGGTCGGAAAACTAATCCCGGAAACTTTCACACCACGCTCGTGGCAAAGAATCGAAAAAATGTTGAGGAATTATCAAAAGCGTTCTTGTCGCACATTCCGTCATATACTCTCAAGACTCACCTGTTTTTGAGGAGCAAAACTGGAACCAGTCGACCCAGTTATGTTGCACCAGCATCACCGATAGCCTCTTGTCACAGCTGGCAGAGGTCCATCATAGTCCAGAGGCAACAGCAAGAAAACTGAAGACAACAGCGTGGGCGTCTGCAAGCTGACCGGTCGTCCCTTAGGAAAGTGAAAGCCTCTCTCTAGCGACACAGACAAGCCAGTCGCAGAATCCACCACCCAGCGGTCCAACTTCAGTCTTTTCCTACCATCAGTCCACAGTCGCAGTAAAAAAAAAAAAAAAGACGGCGGCAGACGCAGGCTGTGGTGATAGTCGAATCGACTGTCCTCCCAGTCCAAGTATCGATCACGAGGGTAGGGCGAGCCAGACGCCGCGAGGTGGACACTGCGTGGTGCTGGGCTCACAGGGAGGGGTGGGGGAGGAGTGATGGTACTTGAGACCTATACACAGTCCCTTGCAGCACCGCACGCTCCTCCTCCCCACTTCTCGTACTTGTCGTTCGTAGTCACATTCAAACCCCAGTCACAGCCTAATGTCAAGTAACTGGCTCGGCATCGATCTGGACTTAGTCTGCCCTGGTCCTGCTTTCACTTCTGTCGTGCTCGGTCAAACCACCAGTGGGTACCACAAGCAAAGTTGGCTTTTAAATTCAGTTCCCAGTACTAAGCGCTCCCAGCATCCCCCCACCACCAAATTATCTCCCTTTTCTTTCTCACAGTCTTGCTACCATCCCTCTGTGTCTTTAATTGAAAAATTTTTGCTTAATCTTTACACGTGACCATCACCAGAGTTGAAATGTACGTCAATAAATTTAATTGCTTTGTGAGTGATATGTTTGATAGAATGTTTAATTGTGTTCTTCAGAAAGATCAACCTGCTTTTGTGCTTGACAGTTAATCTGTCCCGATACCTACTGAAAGTCGACTGGGAAGCTTTAGCCCATGCTAATAAAGCAGAATCAATTAACAAATTAACAAATTTTCCCCCCTTTTGGCAAAAGCAGGGCGTCAAAGGACAAAATTAGCCTTGCAAGACGTGGTGCGGAAAGAATAGAATATTTGTAAAGAATATATGCACCGTTCACCTGGCACCCGCTTTATACTTCATTAAGTAACAAGCAGCATCTTCTCTTTTTTTAATACCTCTGTTGTGTTATATATTAAATAAATATAGTGTACATGTTTCTACGGGGAAGGGGATCGAGGAAAATGCCCTTCCTTTTTTTTTAACATTGACTCCAAGAACCTCTCTCTCATTCCCTCCCTCTCTCTCTCTCACACAGTTTGAATTCCAAAAAGCAGCAAGCCAGTATGTTTAAAGCTTATTTATGTTTGATTGCCTCCCATACATTTGGTTGATGTCAAGAGGAGCAGGGGGCGTTGCGCTGCCAGTCTCTGTCGGTCGGCGACTTGCCTGTTTCATCCAATACTTTGCGTCACTGAACTGCAGCGTCGCCATGACAGCTGAGCATGTTTTCGTGTGGATCACAAGAAGGTGAATTATCCACAATATTGTCTTTCAAAAAAACCGTTTTCAGCGAAGTGCGAGCTTCAAGCTGTTTCTCGTTATCTTTGTTGTATGTCTTTCAAGTCTCCTTCGTGGACTAAACTAAAAGCCACATATAGTTTCTGCTCATTCCACCATATTCTTAAGCTAGCTCTCTCTTTTTCCTTTTCTCGCTCCCTCTCATTTCAGCTTCTCGGAATCGTTCTTACGTTGACAGGTTTTACATTTTTGGGCATTAAAATTAACACCGATTGATACATTTGTGTTCCTGTGATCACCGATAAAATATTTTGCAGAAGAAATCCTACTTTTTACAAATCATTTTCAGAAAACATATAAATGAGGTACGCAAGTGAGAGAGAGAGAGGAGTAAATGCGTCAAATGAGTGGAATGGTGTTCGAAATGCGGAGTGATCTCACTGTGTAATTTATGTTTCACTTCACTACAATATGCTGTTCCGTTTAGCAGACATTTGGTGTTAAAGCTATGACTAATACTTAATTCTCTTCGTACCTAGGTGGTACTTAAAGCCTTTACAGCGTTCTAAATATTAATTGCCTCGACATTGTTCAGACACACGGAGAGCCAGTCTTGGTAAGGCCATTTGCGAATCTCCTGTGAATTAGGCAGACTGGAGCAATAATCATTTACACCGAGCGATGTTAGACAATTTTGTTTTAATGTTAGATGATGAAGTAACAAATGAACAAACATTAGCTCTGGAATGACATTTTGCGATATGACGACTCTGGTGAACATAGGAAAAACCAGGAGAATAGGAGACAAGGCAAGGCACCCTGATTAAGCTGTCGGTCAACCTATTTTTTGGGAAGTTAATGTCAACAATGAGTCTGCTGCCTGGTATGTGTTTAGTCCTTCTCTATCCCCATGACGTTTTCTGAGATTTGTCGTCCCTTTCTGTCCCTAAAACTTTGTCTGTCCTCACAACATTGCTTTGACCCATGTGCACGTGTATGTGTATACTTGTGTGTGCGTGCTTTGGTACGAGTTTTACATGTGGCGTTTATTCCTGCTGCAGACAGCAAGACGTATGTTAAATACGTGATTTACACAAACATATGCTCTGTGCAAACGACATCAGTCATGTCAGAATGTAGTTTGATTACGATATGATGGT
>SRHC01000423.1:168851-256196 GCA_004794325.1 Pomacea maculata | reverse complement strand
GAGGGGCCCGGAGAGGTCGTCTGTCCCGGGGCCCGGGCTGGCTCTCGGCGGCCCTGCACATAGTCGACATTCTCCTCCTTCACAAAATAACCAGTCCGCCTCATAATGCCCTGTATAAAATTTTATAATTTACACAAGAAATGCACCTTCTCAAAGGTTCCTCTCACTCACAAAATACCATAACCTTACATGCACAACCTTTCAAAACATAAATTGACCAGTGTTTTGTAGGCCTGTCTTCCTCCCTAAAAATGAAAAGAAACTGGCGAATAACAAACTTGTCATGTCCCCGACGAACTGTTGATACTGTCACTGGGAAACAAAATGTCCACAGAATACACACACACAGATCCAAGCGCCACCTCTCGGGGTGGACTTAGTTTGTTTTGTACAGCTTGGCATAGCCTCGCGGCGATACCTTGCTGTACCTCAGTGCACTCTTTGGCTGACATTTCTCAATAGAAGTCTTGATTTCAACCTCGAAACCAAAGACATTCACAGGGACACAGACACAGCCTCGTTTAGGGTAGCACGTACATCATAGCCATCCTCCCGTTTCGCACGTTGCAAAATAAAAAATAAAAATAAATAAATAAATTTATAAATAAACAACAATAGTAAAATGATGAGGCCCATAACTGGCACTGACAGAAAATATCAGGGAGGACTTGTACAAAATGAAGAAACTGTGATGACGATAGCCAGAGAAGACAGACGACGATGAGAGAGTTGATGTCAAGAGAGGCAAACACAAAAGATCACAGGCAATTACAAAACCCAGCATAATGCCGATGAAGTCATCAAATGCAGATCGGTACAACAGTCACTAGAAGCACAAACAAAAAACATATGTGGAAAGTTCGTCCTCTCAAACATGTTTGGCTAAGGGAGATCACTCTCAATCAGCACGTGAAAGACGTTCCTCTATCAATCGTGAAGCAGACCTGGAGCATTGAGCCTGGCTTTGTTTATGTACAGTGAAATAATTGCAACATACAGACAATGTAACCTAGAATACAGAAAAAACACTCAGGCGACGGGCCTCAGACTCCCTGCACAGCGTTGCTTCCCCTTAACCTCAGAAGAAGACTTTTTAAACAACCAGACAACTGAATACAAACGAAAGAATTAACCAATTTTAAGTATTGTTTTTAAAGAGACATCCTCCCCATACCCACTCAAATTGTCTGTAGGTCATTGTCCGGGTGTCACTGATGTTCATTCAACAACGTTACGGAAGTGGATTTACGTGCTGCACACGTTCCACTGCTCTGTCACGTTAATGACCCCCTGACCCCATACTCCCAGCTCGCTATCGAGTGTTCAACTGGTGCCTTTAGCTCATAGAGCTTAGAATTCTCTCTCATGATGATAAAGGTTTTCGTTGACTTTGGTCGCCGTTTCTGGATGAGCGTTCTGATATCTGCGGCGGTACAGGCTTTCTGGAAAAGAAAATTACACAATAATCTTTATAGCTTGATAGTTGACATCAAAAACTAGAATATAGCTTTAATCTGTACATTTCTTTTCATTTGCAGAATAAATGTTTAAATATTAAAACCTTATCGATGCATGCGCATTCAACGCATGTGTGGAAAGCCTTTCTATAAAGAGTGAAAGAAAGAGAGGAACTCACTTCTCTTGTGTTTGGCAAATAAAAATATGTTTAGTCCTGTCATCGCTGCGACAATACATCCGAGCACAATAACGGTTGCTTTTAAACCGGGTGTGTCAGAACAGGAGAGACTCTGTCCAATTTCTGCAAGAGAGAAGAAGAAGAATAACGAAAATAAACACCAAAGAATCACAATAAAATGGTGCACCAACGGAAACAAAAGCAGCTCTAAAAGGCTGGAAAGGCAAGGAAAACTACGGTGTGTGAGATAGAGATGTTAAGACAGGGAAGAAAGGAAGAAAAAGAGAGGCAGATGTTGAGGAATGTTTTATAACTCATAGAGAAAGAATATCAAATATAAAAGAAAAGAATCACATACCCGGAGGCCGCAAGCTGCAAAGCGAAGCGTGGTCTGGAGGAGCTCCAGAGATGAGACACAGGTAACTCTCGGCAGAACTTTGCGACATTCGTGGGATCTGAACTGTAACACTGTTGGAAACGTTCATGTCCTGCTGGTATCCTGCCCCTGGAAGGCAGGACAGACGGCCCAACATCCACGAGCAGTCGATCAGGACATCTACATTGCAATAAATATATGAAGAATTATTCAGACGTTTGGAGTTTGATATATGTATATGTGTGTGTGAAAGATACCTGAGATATTGTATTATTTATTGGCACTAGAGTGCCGGTGTCTGAAAGCTTTGACACTAGCTGGTTCGATACTCGTTTTGCGCAGGTTTCCTAAACTGAACCCCCTGTTGGACTTGGCCCATTAAAAGAAGAAAAAGCATGTAAGAATAGGAGGACAATACCACCCTTTCCTTGCTCAAAAGACCGAATCTGGCACTGAAATGAGTGTAGCCCTTAAAACCTCGCTCTCCAAACATAGACATGTCGCAGGACACAATCTTTGTCTGCCAGACTTACTATTTGACTCGTGATTACATCAAACGTTCATTCTTTGTCTTCTAGGTTTATCTCTCAGAAGAATATAACCAAAGTGCTCTTAAAATGAGTGACATGTGAACCTAATTTAGCCTGCTGCCACTAACCTGAGGTGCCTGTGCCATCGAAGTGATAGACTTTAAAGTCCTTCTTGGACTGTCCGATGTCCTCGGGGAAGTGACAGGTCAGGGTTGTTTCGGCTGAGTGAACCTCGCATGTTGTTTTTGCTGCAAAGTCACAGATAGCACTGACAGTCAGGTGTGTCTATACCTACACCTATGTATTAGAACCATAGCAAGCCCTCACTTTGTGTTAGCAACTTTCATTGCATAAAATGTGAGGAAATAAAATAAAATAAAGTTATACACAATGCTGATATATTTATGATTGTATTATTGTGTTTCTGTTTCCGTGCTATAATAATAATAATAATAATAATATATTCCGGGGCAATAACATATCCTGTATGCCTATAAAAAAAGTAAAGATGCTTGCGCACCAGCAGACAGAGAAACTTCGCAGAATCCGATATCGTCTGGATTTGACCCCACGATCTGGCAAGTGTACTTTCCTGCTTCGTTTTCAGTCACCCTGGGTATCTGCACTGTGATGGTACTGCTGACGATTTGGTCATGGTCAAATAAATAATTAGGTTTTGTAGCGCACTGAAGATGCTCAGAAATCCACACGCATTCTACGGCAACCTCTGCCACGAGAAAGAAAAATAGTTTTATGTATGTAAATTTTATATATGATAATAAATAAATATAATTATATATGTGTGTGTTTTTGTAGAGCGTGAATGTACGTGCGAGTGTATGTGTGTGTGCTGAGAGTAGGTGCAGGTGTACGCAGGTATATATTGGTGGTTAGTTGAATACATAAATATGTAAAATAAGCAAAGACAAATCATCATACCTGGTCGTTTTTTGCCGTTGTAGTGAAGCACCGTGAAGTCTTTTTTTGAGATGCTGATGTCCTCTGAGAAGAAGCAAGTGAGATAAGTTGTTTCGGCCTTGTGTACAGATGGCGCCCTGCAGGCCGTCTTGCTGGCTGTTCAAAAAAAAAAAAAAATGATCTAAGGACAGGAGTACCGACAGACAGGTACAACAACCAATACAGACATCAAGCTCGTAAAAGTCCGACTGAAGCTGATTTTTCTGAAATGCGTGTTTCTCACCTTTCACTTGAAATGCCCAGGTGACACAAAGGAACACACAAAGCTTGCTGAGGGTCATTGTAATCTTGTTTCTTATCTAACTAAATCTTATCGTCGTCAGGTATTCTTGATGCCATCTCACCGATGTGTGGGACCCTGCAATAAAGAAGTGGATTAAAAGTTTTCTATAAGATATAAATGTAATTTAATTAATCTCGAGTCTAGTATTCAGCAGAATTACCCGATCAATCGTTCTCTTACATAAACATATCAATATTTTTATAATAAGTAACAATGACTTCTTCAAGCTGAAGAACCACTGAAGCTATAAACCGGTCAGCATGAGTAATAATAATCTTCTTTAGTCCTATACTCGAAGAAAAAATGCGACAAACCTGTCAATAAAAATCACTTTCTTATGAAATTAAACCTATCCATGCAAACATTTTGTTGTCGTAGATCGAGACAGAATTTCAATCGGAAAAATCCGAACTGACTAATAGTGACAGCCATATTGAAAGTTATTGCTTTTACTGTAATTTGCTGGACAAATCTCTCGATTTAATAATAATTTTCTTTTTTACACTAAACTGCCTGGAGTTGATTATTGGAGACTGGGGGTTGGGAGTCAGATTGTATCATTACTAGCAATGTACACGTACACGGGTGGCGGGGGTACTGAGGGTAATCAGCTTGATTAAAACAGTTTTGTCCATTTTGTACCCGTTCCATGATGTTCACTCCACTGCTTGAGTGTCTAGGGGACCAGACTGTGCTACTCACATCCTCTATCTGATGTTTCTGTTCTAATTCGCTTCATGCTTGATACTCAAACACGCAAATATTTTATCAAACTTATTTGTGTTTTGGACAGATGGCAGTAACGGTTAATTTCAGAATAATATTGGTTCACATAAGCAGACTCAAAACAAGACAAATTTAACATGATAGATAATATAACAGATTTGCTAGGCTCTAGATTGTGCTTGTTTATCTGAGATACTGAGCTTTGGTAGCAAACTAATGTCGGAGACTAAGACCAGTGACATTCGTTAACAAACAAACAAAAAAAAAAAAAAAAGAAAACAACAAACAAACCCAAGTGCAAATGAAGGTAACTGACTGTGGAATTTTCACACCTTACTGTTGTTCACGGACATATAATACGATAGTTTTCTAATTAGTCTTCCTGTAAAAAAGCAACAGAAAAATTAATTTACCTGCCACACCTTGTGCTGTCCAAAAGCGATCTGAGTCCGTGTGACGAATAAATTAGTCATTTGGGTGATACCCGGTATGACTAACATCACACCATTGCTGGCCTAACTGCGTCTTCGAGCCTAGGCCTTGTGTTGTAGACAGTATGAGGTGTCCTTTATCTTTAAACAGATACATGCACAGTATATCTACAAAAGCACTGAACCCACACACACACAAATGCGCGCTCTTTTTCAAAAAGAAAGTTTGGATGTGCAATGTTATACTACTGAAATACACAGTGGTAGTGCGAAAATGACCGTGTCGTATTATGTCACCTAAAAGTTCACACATGCACTTTGTATCCATCCATGTTTTCGGACAACTGGTGACAGTACTAACCCAATCTAACTTTAACAATTACAACGGTGGTTCTGTTCTGACGATTAAGTTACCTGCGTAGATTTTTTCATAAGCGAATTCACTGACACTTGATTATGCAAAATATTTTGCAGGTATATTGGTATAAGAAAAATAACCTCGGAAACAGCTGTGTCATGATGTGCTTTGGTCTGACTTGATTCTGAACGACAGTGATGTACTAATGCTTCCCTGACGAGAGCAAACATCTCGACTTACTTGTATATGAAGTGAACATGAGGGTGGACAGGGTATAGGAACCCTGAGGCATCCCCTGTCCTCTCAATAGCCTCTGAACACGAAAGATGTCAGGGCCTGAATTCCGCCTGGTGCTTTGTATTGTGTGAACCACAGGGACCAGAAGGGAAGCACCCGGATCTACGGTGGGTGAAACCTTGGGGATGGAACATGGGGTGGAACGACTGGAACACTAACTTTTGTGTGTGGGGCGGGGAAGGAGCGATAAATCGGTAACAGAGAATGTTTAGTGTACAATTTGATATGCCCAGCTCACTAGCGGCCATTTAAACTACTGCAGTCAGACAAGAATATAAACACAAACATTTCATCGCATCCAACATTTATTGAAATAATTTAACAACACTCTATGGCAAGGCTCGAACTAAAACATTCATCGCGGATACTGGACAGGCGTCTTTGTCAGTGAATGAATCCACCCACTCATCTTTCACTCTTTCACTCACATTTTTATAAGCATTCTAAGATAAATAAATAAAATAAATTACAATCAAGTCAATTTCAAATAAAATATAATGCTAAACAATTACAAAAACACACACAGAGACTCAGGATGGAAGTCTACTGAACTGTTAATTGTGAATGCTATTTTTGAGCAAAGATGATCGGCAACAGATATGTAGTATATCTTTGGGATGATATCAGGAGGGAATCGACTTTTATCGTCTAGAACAAACCATTAACTAGTCATATTGGCACTAAAAGGGTCAACTTGCATACATTAAGCTACAAACGTTCATATCGCCATTTTATAAGGTGTGGCAGCAAAACTTGATGTTTGTGTAAAAGACACTTCTTCCAAAGGAAAGCCCTTTCGCTTTTCCTTAGGGCATTGTAAGTCTGACGACACACCATTAGTTTATTCATTGTTGGTCCCTTGAGGAGCAAAGGACCACAAACGATACACCATGACAGATCACAAATACTGTAAGACCTCCATTGTGTTTGTTGACATGATTTTATAGATGTCTACCAACTCGCGCTAAATCATTTGTTTTCTGCATAAAAATGTGTTTTTCTTACTCTTTCGCTGTTCAATAGGTTTTTGTCTTTAGAAGGTGAATATCTGGTGTCACAGAAGGCCAGTTTAGGCTAGGATAGGAGATCTCTTCCTGCAACAACAAACATTACTTTAAGTACTTCTTAGATTAACTTAAAAGATCTTAGTAGTAACATCAATACACAATTTGAAAATACAAAAGTATTTTGGTCATAACAGTTAAACTGAATTAATCAAATTGATCCTGAATTATCTCCAGCCCATATTTCTCCATGTCAACTTTGGCATGATGAGTTTCCATCATCTGCCACATGTCGATACATGTATGTAAAGTAGTGGGTTCACACGAGAATATTTAGGTCGACGATTCAAGTTTACGGAATTAAAGAGAAATGTTTTGCTACAAGCGTGAGTAGAGTTCAGAGAGAATAAAGGGTAATAATAACTAAGGATGAAGCAGGAACTGAAGGAACACATAATTCATAAAATAATTAAAACAATAAAAATATAACAAGAAAGAAGAAAAAGACACAAAGAAGTAATGGAGTATCCATAAGCAGAGAGAAAACCAGAAAGAAAAACAGAAAGAAAAAGAAAAAAAATTAAGACAGAGAATAACTTTAGAAAATGGACTTCAATAAACAGAAGTCACTCACAGTGTAGTACCATACCTAAGCCAGTTTATTTTTATTTTGTTTTTTCTTTGCCAGACTTTTCTTTGCGCCAAATGCAAGACCAGAATAGGCTTCTGGAATGTACGCACCATGTACGAATCAGGCAAGTTAGCACAAATTACGGCCGAGATGAGGCGTTACAACTTACACATCCTCGGAGTAAGTGAAAGCAGATGGACAGGTTCTTGAAGAGTAAAGACCCAGACCGGAGAGACAGTGCTGTATTCTGGCAGAGAGGACAACCAACACCATGAGGGTGTAGCCATCATCCTGAAGAAACGAACAGATAAGTGCCTGATAGAGTGGAAGCCGATCAACAGCAGACTGATTACAGCCAGAGTGAGAGGGAGGCATGGCAACATGACCTTGATCCAGTGCTACGCACCAACCAACGATGGCGATGATGAGGCGAAGGACACCTTTTACGATCAATTACAGGCAGAAGTAAGTGCAGCACCCCACCATGACCTGTTGATTGTGATAGGCGACATGAACGCCAAAGTTGGGAACGACAACACCCATGTAGAGAGAACTATGGGCAGACATGGTTGTGGCTGCATGAACGAGAACGGAGAGAGGCTAGTGGAGCTATGCACTATGTACAACCTGGTGATTGGAGGAACACTATTCCCTCATCGTAACATCCACAAGCTAACATGGTGCTCACCCAATGGTAGGGACAGTAACCAGATCGACCACCTAATGATCAACGGCTCCTGGAGACGTTCCCTGCTCGATGTCAGGGTGAGAAGAGGAGGAGATGTTGGAAGTGACCATCACCTTGTTGTAGCAGACATAAAAATGAAACTGCGAAGTACAGGACGCAAGTCAGCAGCACACAGACACTTTGATGTAGAAAGGTTGCAGGACCCCAAACTGAAAAATGCCTTCACTCTTCAAGTGAAAAACAGATTCCAGGCACTTGCAGACATGACAGACAATTGCGAGGCAGACGCAGAAAGAAGAAACCAGAGATGGGACCTTGTGAAAACAGTGTACCAGAAAAGCAGCGAGACGAGTCTTGGACTGAGAGGAACTAAGAAGAAGGAATGGATAACACCAGAGACGTGGAAGGCGATAGAGGAAAGAAGAGACATTAAAAAGAAGGTGGCTAGCACCAGATCTGAAAGACTGCAAGAGACATTCAAACTACAGTACAGAGAGATGAACCGGAAAGTGAAGCGCTCGGCGAGAACAGACAAGCGTGCCTACTTGAACAACCTAGCAAGTGAGGCCGAAGAAGCAGCAAGAAAAGGAGAACAAGGAAAGTTGTACAAGATCACCAAGACGATTAGCGGAAAATTCCACAGCACCAACAATGCCCCGGTCAAGGACAAGGGAGGGAAGCTGCTAACGACAGAGAGAGAACAAGAAGCACGCTGGGCTGAACACTTCAGAGAGATGCTGAACAGACCACCACCTTCCGAAGAAGCCGACATACAAGAAGCCATTGAGGACCTAGACGTTAACATCACCCCACCAGAGAAACAGGAAATCATCACAGCAATTAAGTCCTTGAAGAACAGAAAGGCACCAGGCCAGGACAATCTGAATGCTGAACTATTCAAAGCAGACCCAGAACTGGCAGCCAATATCCTGCAACCCCTATTTACCGCAGTATGGGAAGGGAAGCAAGTCCCAGATGACTGGACCAGAGGAGTGATCGTCAAAATCCCAAAGAAAGGATCCCTTAGCGACTGCAACAACTGGCGAGGAATAACTCTCCTGTCCATCCCGAGCAAGATCATGACAAAGATCATCATCCAACGAATCTCAGCTGCAGTGGACACACAACTTAGAGAAGAACAGGCTGGTTTTCGTAGAAGAAGAGGATGCACCGACCAGATATTTGCACTACGCAACATCATTGAACAGTGCACAGAGTGGCAGAGGCAGCTATATATTAACTTCGTAGATTTCCAGAAGGCTTTTGACAGCATCCACAGAGAGAGCCTCTGGCGCATCCTGAGAGCATACGGAATACCAATGGAAATTGTACTACTGATCAAAAGCTTCTATGCGAACTTTTCATGCTGTGTTGGAAACAGTGACATCTACTTTGAGGTCGGGACCGGAGTGAGACAGGGCTGCGTGATGTCTTCCCTGCTCTTCAACCTTGTCATTGACTGGGTAATGCGCCGCACAACGGAAGATGAACCAAGGGGCATACGATGGACACTCTCCAAGAACTTAGAAGACCTAGACTTTGCCGACGACCTGGCCCTGCTGTCACACACCCACCGACACATGCAGGAGAAGACGACTCGCCTGAACACCTTTGCGCAGCAAGTCGGACTGCACATCAGCCGGACAAAGACAGAAGTGATGACCCTGAACACCACCAATACAACACCGATCAGCATAGAGGGAGAAGACCTGCCGATGGTCGAAAGCTTCACCTACTTGGGCAGCGTGGTCAAGCAGGATGGAGGAGCAGGCCGTGACATCCAGAGCAGACTGAGCAAAGCCAGGGGCATCTTCTGTAGCCTAAGCAACATCTGGAAGTCGACACAGTACAGCATCAATACCAAGCTGAGACTTTACCAGAGTCTGGTCATGTCCACTCTACTGTATGGCTCCGAATGCTGGCGAATGACTGACAGCGACCTCAACAAACTGTCAGTCTTCCACACAAAAAGCCTGCGAAGAATCCTGGGCATCTTCTGGCCAAGGACAATCTCCAACGAGGAACTACTTGCCCAGTGTGGGCAGGAGAGCATGACCACCATCCTGATGAAGAAGCGATGGCGCTGGATTGGTCACGTCACCAGAGGCGGGAGCAACTCCATCATAAAAACTGCCTTACACTGGACGCCAGAAGGAAAACGCAAGCGAGGCCGGCCCAAGAACACCTGGCGACGAACTGTGGAGACAGAGATGAAGAGCCTAAATCACAGCTGGGGTACTGTGGGGAAGCTAGCCCAGGACAGACAAAAGTTGAGGACCTTTGTCGCTGCCCTACGTGCCGACCGGCATCATGGGCAGTAAGTAAGTAAGTAAGTAAGACTTTTCTTTGGAGTCTTCACGTGCTGTCTGAATATCTGTAGGGTCATCAGCGCCCTCCCTATCTGATGGTTCTCTATAACAGCATTAAAAAAACGGGAGACAAGGTTACATAATCGGTCTGTCAATAAACCAAACTGACTTTCAAACTGTTGAAAAAAAAAGCAACTGTAAAAGAACTAAAAAAACAAAAACAAAAATAAAAAAGAACGAACATACGAAAGAAAAATAAAATCAATCTAAGTAAGACCAAAAAACACAACAACAACAACAACAACAACAACAACAACAACAACAACAACAACAACAGAAAGGCAGAAGACAGAAGAACAAAAGAATGCAAGAAAGAAAATATCCATGAACAAATGTACGAAAACAAAGAGGTGAGCTGAACGAATAATTACTAATATATCAGAGAAACGAAAATTGAATCAACAACTATCCAGTAAGAAAACAAAATAGTCTTTACATGATTGCGATAATAACAATAAAGTGTGCTCACTGAAGATGGCGAGGGCTACCAGACTTGTTCGCTTGTTTATTTTTCTCCTTACGCCTTCGGCGAGCTTCTTGTGGGAAGGATGCCCTCTCTAAATCCCGCTGTATGGGTGGCTCACTGCAGGATTCAACAGTTTACAGACACTGAGAGAGGTGGTTAGTCGGTCCAACACACAGGCTTTGACATCCAACTGGCCATCTCTAACCCCGCCCACTAAAAAAAGCCACAGAGAGAAAGAGAGAATACAGCTCATAAAAAATCTTGTACATCTGCTACACTATTGTCCTCACTTACCGGCCTGGACTGTAGGTATGTCTCATACGATTTCTTTGGAATGTTTGGTCCTTAGATTTTTCTTGAGGTCTTTCACGAGCTAGCGAAGCATTTGTGGCCTCGTTACTATCAGAATATTCACCCACCAAGAGTTTCTTTTCGGGGGGAGTCAGGGACTGTGCTCCTGCTTGTGGACTGGTCTCGGTGCTCCTTTTGTGGCCAGTGTCTTCTTTTCGCTTGTTCCTGTTGCAAAATGTTTCTCTGTGCAATTTGCCAATAATCGAATCGTAAATCAACTGAACTGTAAACTGTTGGCAACACGAACTCTCGACATGTGCTTGTGGCCAGTATAACAATATCAATAGTCTAGGTTATTGCAAAGTTTCACTGAATAAGATTGGGAAGATCAGATTACAAGAAAAAAGTTCCCGAGGAAAGTAAAGAAATATTAATTAGCAAATTATAAAAGTGACAAAAACCGAATGATACACTTAGTATTAACCGTTTTAATAAAGATGCCAATGACTTTCTTTTCTCCTTTTCGCCTTCCTTGTTCTCGGTCTGTTCTCGGAGTTCGCCCTCTCTCAAGTCGTCAACGTCTCCATGTTCCTCCAAATCCTTTAGCTTTTTCTTTTTCTTCTTCTTGCTGAAAGTCAGAATAACTACAGTGTTTGTAAGCATGGAGGACTGATACATGCAAACACACGTGCACTGTCAAGCACAATTACACTCGGACAAAGATAGGTATTTAGAGATATTAAGAAACAAAACAAAACTCAAAAACTTACTGCTTGGGATAAAGTAGAGGGCTTTCCTTCGAGATATCTTCCTCTTTACTATTATCCACTGGATTCATATGAAGAGGTCTGCTCCAAAGCTTATCTCCAAAGGATTTACTTGCTTCAGGACAAGGTTCACCTCCAAAGTTTTCACTTGTTTCAAGCTGAAGACTCAGCCTGGGCGATGGGTTCTCCCCCTTCTCACTTTCATTAAACACCTGCAAAGTCCCAGGGAAAGAGTTCCAGTGAGATGGTTTTCCTGTTGAAGCCTGTTGTTGGTCATTGTGAATAAAAGGTACTCTGGTCTCTCTCTGATGTTCAGCCACCTCTTGAGTTGAAGTAGTTCCTATTATCCATCTGAAGACATTCAGCATTCAAGAAACTGACCCAGGATAACTCTCAGCTGCTGTTTGGTTTGACTTGAGAATTGTTCGACTGTTAATGTTTTTTTTTTTAAATATCTGATTCATTAAAGTCTTATATTATCCACAAATGTAGACGTTTAATTAAAAGAAACGAGGCGAATTTCTGTAATAATTTTGTGCTAAGAGTTAAAAAAAAACCACAAACAATTACACTGTAATCAAACAAAACAATAAGCCTTTACTATTTCTTATTATCTGATATCGAGATACGAAATAAATTGTTACGACAGAAAAAAATCCGCGAAATCGTCTTAAGTTACTTATTTAGTACAAGCGAAGCTCTTTGTGTCTATTATTTTACGCACTTGTCTGTCTTTTTCTATGTGTGAGTGAGCAGTGAGCGAGTGGTAAAATAGAGAAATAGAGACACGAGACAACTTACTGTCGAATCCATTGAAAAATCCACATCTTCCTCCACATGGTGCTATCCTCTGACTGTTGCCAGCTCCTTGGTACTGATGATATCTGTTGGCCGATGGTCCTTCCGATGGGTTTATGTTCGTGCTTTGTATTTCCTCTAACTTTGCACCATAAACTGAAACAATAATAAAATATGACTTTATGAAAGCCTGAAAAAGATAGCAAAAACCCAAAATGAAAACTGAGTAATATTTGACATTTTTTTCTATAAACCAAGTGACCAAAGGAATCTTTAGATCCACACTCGAGTTGGTAATGTGATATAAATCAGTCTACCATAAAAGCAATTTCTATTATACTATCCGTTTGCAGTAACAAAACAGACAAAGCAGTCTTTTGAAAATGAATGGTAAAGTCTTACTGTAAAATTTAATGTTAAATTCTCATCTTATAAACATCCTGAAGATGTCGCGAATAAAAATAACAAAAATAATCATGAATGCACAGATGTAGTCAGGCAGACAGACATAACAAATAAAAACCGAAAGACGAAACTTTTTGTTTACCATATTCCGAGGAATAAAACAAAAAAAGCTGCTGTCACGGCGATGAAAGCTACAAAAGCTGAAGCGTTTTCTTTGATGTGCTCTCCAGTTTTTTCTAAACAGAATAAAATATAATAGAATGTCGGTTTTTCTTTCAAAAAATACAGGATGTGAAAAGATTTGAAATTGAACAGTATATACTGGGCAAATTTAACAAATTATGCTGAGAAATCTCAGACTCGCAAGGCATAAACATAAGTGGTAATTAAGTGAGAAACGAATCCTTTATTTTTCCTGTGTTGCTCTCGTGCTCTGTAATTGTAACTAAATATATTTTTAAAACGTTTGACCGTCGCCACAGCCTTATCACAAGCCTTTAGAATCCCTTTAAAAAAAAAACGCTTGCGCCTTACCTACTCCAGTTGAAACTTTGCAAAAGATTACATCTTCTTTCGATCCCAGTATTTTACAGGTGTACTTTCCAGCTTTCTCTGCAGTCACCCTGGGTATGTGAAGTGTAAAGTTGTCGCTCACAGTCTCGTCACACTCGTAGCCTTCACTCGCGGTGCACTTCAGTTTGTCGGACATCCACACACACGATGCCACTCGCTCTGTCGTAAAATAAAGGACATGATATCCAGAGCTTGTAAATGATTGTTACATTCGTCACCACTATTATCATATCATGAAACTGGAACTGGTAATAAAAGGAGTGACAAACAAGTATTTGTCTTACAGATTGATTGCATCGTATTTTATTTATTTATTTACTCACCTTGACTTTTATAATCATTAGTGTGATAAATTTCAAAATCTTTCTTTGAGTGGCCGATGTCCTCAAAAAAATAACAATGTAGGGAAGCCATCGGCATTACTTTCACATCGCAGATTGTTTCTCCTGTTGACAAACATGAGTCACGCGTTGTTTACCCAAGTGTGACTGAAGCTGTCTAAAAATTTGTTGTTTTGCGCATATAGACATAGACACCCTCATTTCCTGACACATAACACATCAAAAGGCGGGTAAAAAAAAAGTAAGATATCACCTAATTATTCCAACATTATATTTATATACAAAACACAGCAGACTTAGGCGTCTACAAAAGATGTACCCGACACGATATACGAACTACATTTAAAGTTGCATTCATTATTTCAGCAATACTTCTCTATATAGGAAATGCAGCTATTTTATTTATTTTCAAAGGTGGCACATACCCATAGCTGACAACTCACAGACGCTAGTATCTTCTGCCTTCGATCCCGACATTTTACACGTGTACTTTCCAGCTTCATCTGCAGTCACCCTGGGTATGTGAAGGGTAAAGTTGTCGGTTGCTGTTTGGTCATACTCGTAGCCTTTACTGGTAAAACACTTTAGCTGGTCTAACAGCCAGACACACGACACCACAAGGTCTGGAAATAAGAAAACGTGATTTATTGTGGTTACAACTGGACTTCATGATATTGACTGAACATTGAATGTATGTTTGATTGACACTACTGCCAAAGAAAAAGGTCAAAGGATAAACTCTTGACTTAAAAGCAAGATGGTAACACGACATCCAGGAGAAAAACTTTCCTCGACGACAAGACCACCCAGGGCACTGGCTCTTTGGATGGAACTTGCAACGAGGGGAGTACTGACGACGAGGAGCCCCAGCCCGTCGTCCAGCCTGCAGTACAGCGATCCCACTACGTGAGGGGCAACGATTTGCACGTGCAACGTCCGTACGCTCCTCCAAAGTACACAAACATGTTTATTTTGAGAGGGAGAAGTGCTTTCGCACTGTGGTGAGATGGGGATCTGAGGGAACATAGGGTGAGGAGGATTGGAGGGAAAGGGGTTTGGGGACGTGTGGGAAGAGGGTTACTGCTCCGTAAGGACGCAGGTGTTAGTGCTGCTTGTGCCCTCTGTTCCTGTTGTTGTCTCTAGCTCTATAGGTGTCTTGTTGTCTGTTGCTCTAGGTGTCCTGTTGTCTCTTGTTTTAGGTTTCCTGGAAACCTGCTGAGTCTGCAGTGGTAGTGCACTGTACTGGTTTCCAGATCTCTTATGTTGCTATATTATAGACTTTTATTTTGCTTCAGGTATTATTTAATTTTTTACTATTAAAGGACCTTCAGCGTTTTATAGTTTTGTTTTTGATACTGATTTTATCTGCACAAACCTGGTGTTTGGATGGTTTGTTACCTTCTTTATAGTTTATTAAAAGGGTGTAGATTTTAAATTTATTTATAGTTAACTTACGTTGTGTTTGATTATTTTGGTTATGGATGAATAAAAACAATTTGTAACAACGAACATCATAGTACTGCTGCTGTTCGTCTCTCACCACGTGATAAAAATAAATATGTCGGTAAATATAAAATCACGAGGTTTACACACTGACCTTCACTTCCAAGTTTATTGGTGTGATAAACTGTAAAGTCTTTCTTGGACTGACTGATGTCCTCAGGAAAGTGACAGTGTAAAGACGTATTTGACATCAGCTCCACTGACTGAACCTCGCAAGTCGTTTTCCCTGTCAAGACTGCAGCAGACCATTGCACATGAATCATCTTCACGCAATTAAACTGAGAACAAATAAATCATCTATGATTGTGATGAAACAGGCCTGGAGGGAAGGGCAAGAGGAATCACACACACATGGGCACGTGCACACAGACGGAAAAGAGAGATTGAGCGAGCGCGCGTAGTGACAAGCGTATCGTATCCTGTCTCTCACTATGTCACGATTTTGTGTGCAGTTCAGGTGTCAGAGGTCAAAGGGCCACGTGCTGGTCAGTCTTTTCTGTTAAATCGGCCACATTTACGAAGTGCGAAGAGTATTTAAACTTACACAATATTTACGTCTCACATTAAAAGTCTGAGGTATGCATGAAACCGATTGTAAATACTGATTGTAAGAATTTCGTTGACTTTTAAAAGGAAATAAGTTAAATAAGTATGGTGTTGAGACTTAGTATTATTTTGGTTGACTACGTATGTATTTGTTTTGTTTGAGGCATATTATCTGCTGGTGCTTTTTTCCCATACGATCCTGGATGGAGACTATTGAAATCTGCACGGGGCAAGGAGACTGACACAGCTGTATTGTGTAGACTAATGTAGACAAAGTTACCGTTATACGGGAGAGAGACGCATGTTGTGAGGGTTCGCTGGGTGTGGTGCTCCGCCCACTGATACATTACTCTTACGATTACGATTGCGATTACACACGTGGGCTAAATCTTTCCTGCTAGTACGAATCGTCAATAATCGAGCTAGCATTCATATGAACTCATATTGTATAGCACTCATATTATGAACACAGCATACGACCAATACAAAGGGACACATAGAACGCTTATCAAAACTTTGGTAATACCTGTTCAGATCTGTCTAGAGATATGTACACCGATTTCTATCACAAAACAAAACAGCTGCCTGCCTGACAATTCACAGTACTCCATGTCTTCAGCCTTCGTTCCTGTGATCTGACACGTGTACTTTCCAATCTTGTCTATCGTCACCCTGGGTATACGAAGTGTAATGGTGTCGCTCACAGTGGAATCAAACACGTAGCCTCCCTTCGTGACGCACATAGGTTGCTCATCCGTCCAGAAACACGATAGCACATCATCTGTAACAAGTTAGAGGTTGTAGTCTATATACATTAAGATCGAAGTAATGTTCAACTTCATTGGAAGCTTATGTAATCAACCCTTAAACATTAAATGAAATGTATAAAATATAATGAATCAAACATTATCATGCTAAGGTTGTAATAGGAAATAAGCAGTCTTAAAGCTCTCCACGAATGGAAAATCTTTGTCATATCACTTGAGCTCAGTGCAAGAGTGTTTTCTTCAACTTTGAGTGAACAACCTCCTCTTTTCTGGAGATATCTTCCTCCAGTTCACCACACTCAGAAACAGGACAACAGTGACATCATGAACTCCTAATCAGCACATCGTCCTAACTCTTCATTGCATGTAACATTGACAGTGTATATTCTGGGTGTGTGAACATTTTGTATGCAAGGTGATGCATGTAGGTTTATTTATTGTCGAAGATTCCGGGAGAGTATTATTTTGTGCTATTCTCGGTTCAGTGACAGAGAGACTGCACTCGTGTAAACAGTCAAAGAAGTGACGTAGCATCTCAATATGTGGGTATGTGGATAAATGTTCAGATGAGGTTGCATGAACACACCTGGATTTTCCTTGCCACTGTAGTGATACACTGTAAAGTCTTTCTTTGACTGACTGACATCTTCTGGAAAGTGACATGTCAGGGTCGTACTCTGCATCTTTCGTACTGATGGCACCGTGCAGGGTGTCTTGACTGCTGCATTATCAATTCCCAACAGGTGTGTCGCCATCGTTCGGCAAACAGAAATGTAAATGTTTTTAAAAGAGATAAAACATTTCCAGTGTACGAAATGATAGTGTATTAAAAATGTGTCATGTTTTTTTAAACATTTTCCGTCTTACCTTGCACAGACATTACACAGGTGCTAAAAGTTAGCAGACACAGATACAGGATGATCATCTCAAGTTACCCACGTGACCATCCCAAGAGCGTCAGCGGCAGATCAAGGTTTACAGTCCACTGCAACAGATGAGATTCGTACAACAGACAAGAAATAATATTAAATTGTATCTTTAGCTAATGGTCAGATGCCACATGCACAGAAAGAATAGCGTGCCCGAGACAAGATCTGAACCCAGGACTGTCAATGCTCACTCTGTTGGTGACCTGCCTTAACCCTTGCGCCGCCGTCCCGCGCAGATACAATAAGACACTAAGATGTTCGTAAGATGTCATTTATTTTCTTTCACTTATATATATATATAACGTGCAGTATGTGTGTTTGAGTGAAAATTGAAAATGTCCAGAATAAGAGCGTGAAAAATGAAAGTTGCAAAAGTCAAGGTCCTGCCTATCTGTCCATCTAACGGCATAGGAGTAACCATCAAAACAATAATCATATTAATTGTCACTTACCTAACATGAGTAAATAAGAAGAGTAAATAAATCATCAAAACATTTTGACTTACCGAGAGCCCAGAAGAATAAACCCAGTATTAAACCTGATCCACGGAATGTCTGTCACAAGTAGGAATGATCAATTCTGTGAGTAGATTTACAAGAAATAAACAACTCATTTCAACGTTCGTGACCTAGTTTTTATTGTGGGTTGTGTGGTGTCGGAGGATCATTACACAGACACAAATATCCGCTCACCCACGTCGCTCGTTACTCGCTCATGCACGCGTCTGCCGTCGGACCGAACAACGAAGTACATCGGACCCGCGTCAGTCTTTCCCGTTCCGCAATTTTTCCATAAAGGAAACAAACAAAAATATAAACTTCCTAAGAAATTTATTTGCAGCACAACAGTCCTTACACCGAAGCTCACAGTGGACTATACACACCTTTCAATCATGTCAACGGTTTGTTTTCACCGCACGGTAACTATAGATGGAGGTAACCTGACCTAGAAATAGAGTGAGAGCTCGCGATAACAAGAAAGAGTTTTGTTTTATTGAACCCTGCGAGCCTATTACTATTGATATCCCCTTCCTCCGTCCCCTCCCTACACAAGGCTGAGTTTCAAGTCTTCCGGAGGTTTCAAACTTTCCTATAGCGGCGGAAACCTATATGGCCATTGTGATTGTCAGGGTGCTCAATCCGGGTGCACATTCTCAAGAATGGTCTTATTAATAGCTTTGAGGATCCGCATAGTGCTCCCTACAATTAGCAACTCTGCTTAATTTACAAACATCTGGGAGGTTCAGAGAAAAATAATTAAATGTTAAACAGACATTATTTCCTACATGTTCTACCAATTATCACGTCAATTACTGTGCAACTTCTAATTGTTTTTATTGATATGTTATTTATGTGGGTACTGTTTATTGATTTGTTTGCAGTCCTATGCTCCAGTGGGGGCAAACAGGACTAAGAAGTCTGTTTAGTAGTCATGCTACATATGCAAACTTTTGGAATGAAAATAATGATTTCATGTCAAAGTTTCAGTGACTAACATTTTGTTTAAGTTATTTTTGGTGTTAACTAAGATGGGTCATTTAATATGCCATTTCCAGAGTTTTTCTTGTGTGAATATTTTTTATATGGATACTTTCTGAGTTTGGGAAATGGTCAAATTGTGAATGAAACCTATGAGTACTGCCCAAATTTTGCCAGTTGTAATCATGTGGTTGCCACATGTTATTGGACAGTATTGGTGTTTTGTTTTCTTGGTGAAACATTTAAACTCTCCTACTGGTCAGTTGATACTTCAAACGGGAGTGCTTATCTCTGTGGGCTGCTGAAAAGTTTAGTACAGTTTACTCCTTTTACATGTTTCTCAGTCTCTGTCTATGCTCTTTTGTGTGTGCATGCACACCCTTCTTTTTGAATGCTGTATAGATGCACAGTGTTCAGTCCTAAACACATTTTTGCAGTACCTTTTTTTTTTTTTTTTGTTTTTTTTTGTTTTTTTTTGTTTTTTTGTTTTTGTTTTTGTTTTGTTTTTTTGTTTTACAACATTTATAGGTCAATTTTTGCCTGTGAATTTCTGATACAAAGCAACTTTTGTGTAATGTTTTGTGTTTCATATTATAAGATACATTATTGGTGGAGAAAATAAAAACTTGAAAAAAAAAAAAAAAAAAAGGAAAATAAAAAAAAAAACAACTCTGCTTAATTTTCATGAGACCAGGCAAGCAACATATACTGAGGATAATGTAGGTGATCAATACCGTAGGGCAGGCAGCTGTCATAACAATACCAGTTTAAAGGCGGTCAATAGAAAAGGGGAAAAACATTTCTAGGACCACATTGTTAAAACGATAAAATACCACTTAACTGTAGCAAACACAGTACTTTTCTCTGATTTATTTTAATTAAAAATGAAACAACGAAGATTAAGCATTAGCCACTGATTCGGTCCTTGTCAATCCTCAAAGCTGTACACAGGTGCTACAACCAGAACGAGGTAGAAACGTAAGCAGAGAAGACAGTGTGCTACTTACCCCACCCTGTAATGTCCGGGTCTCTCTGACACTCAGACACGAACACAACACTAACAGCCACTATAACTGTATCAAATGATACATAACAAGTCTCACACTAGACTACAATCCGAGCAATTTAATGTAACATAGCATGTCACCCTCACCTTCCTTGTTATTGCACTCGCAAGCCCACAAAAGGCACATCTCAGAAGTTATGGCTTGCCTTCAGTTGTCAACCACAAGCATGACGCCATTGTGTGTCACGTGATTAAATGCGTTCTATTACACCGGAGACGCACCGGCTTATCAAGCCAGCATTGTAAAGACCTTGCCCCTAAGGGTTGTGAGTCGTACCGTAGCAGACCGACACTGGGTTTAAACCTAACCCGGATCACTTCCCTAAAACAGTTTTTAACCCATTTTACTTTGACCGAGCACCTGCTAGTTTGGTAAATACTAAAATACCCTCACACGTCCATAGTAACAGCGGGCGACTACTGGATTACACAGGTGCGAAGTGACTGTCAGTGGAAGAGCAAAGTACACACACACATATGCACACATGCATACACATGCACTAACAAGTCTAGCAGAGGAAGTGCTTCTCATGTAATCATCAACGCTATAATAATAAGAAACAACAACAGTGTCACTGCAAAAAATGACCACCATTATCATAATTGTAGTCACCATAGATCATCATGAAGTGTCGTAGGAAGATGCTCGGTATTTTGTGCATGTGTAAGTGTGTGGGGGCTATGTCAGTCCATGGTGACAGTGAAGGACATTCACATTCCTCAGTATTGTTTTATAAAGCGCTGCTACCCCATGTTGCCCTTTTCATATCGTTTTTTTTTTTTTGAATGGTGGCAGTATTTATCGTTTCTCTGACCATGGGAGTGACATATGTTAAATGTGTACACCACTCACCATTGACCACAAAGGTTATAGCTCTCTCCTTCTCGGCCCCTCCCTGAAACAGCCAGCTCCATATGTAGGTCAGGTTGACATCCTTGCTGAATCTCTTGACGAAGGTGACTGGGCCGGTGTCAGACAAACAGGAGCATGCAACACTTGTCTTGGACATCCTACAGGATTTTCTACTGTGAGTCAATCTGCATTCGTCAACCAGGTGGCTGCTCTCTTTTTTGGAGATTTTGATGATGAGTTCAACTGTAGGGGACAAGCAGCCATTCCAGTCCACCGCGAATGTGACCTGCGTGTCTTGAGCTGATGTCACGTGGATCACATCACTTGTGTGATGGAGGAACACCACCTCAGCGCCTGTAGGAAAGGAAGAAGAAAGTTGTACGAGCCAGACTGATTTATTAATTCATGACATCTCATCATTTCGTTAAAATAATTTCGTTAACTTGGCCAGTCTATGCGTAGGGTTATACGGATCTCATATTACGAAAATATTTGTTGTATCTCTCTATAATCACAAACACAAGAAAGCTATTTTTCGATACTTTAACTAGAATTATAAAAGAAGCGATAGGACACTATTTTAAACAAACATTTCGAGCGATAAAAACAATAAAAGAAGAAAGCTTTTGTGTCTTACAGTTGCCATTTGAAACGACGATGTTGTTACTTAAAAACCAGAAGATGGAGCACAGAATGACAAGGAAAAGCGAAGAAGCCCGACAGTCCATGTCCATGTACAGGATGCTAGTTACAATGGGAACCTAAGTGGATACGGGGATCGGGAGGAAGAGTTTCTTTTGTGAAGAGTTTAGCTCTGGTTTCACATCAAGGGGAAGTCAATGTATGTGTGCAGGAAAAGTTGATTGAATTAGCACATCCGTGTAATTAACTAATATTTGTATGATAGACCGAAACACAGGAACACAAAAACAAACCGTGAGAAAGGTTAACTGAAGTGTTAGAAACGTAAGGCTTCAAAAAAGAGATATGGTTCGAGATAAATCTTTCTGGCCATTTGATATATAGGAAATGAACAAACCAGTGTTATTTTTTTAACAAAGTAATTCATTGTAATTTAAAAAATAAGTAATAAAAAAGAATGTAAATTAGACCAAGAAATAGCACAAGATGCCTGCTTTTCTTCCAGAAAGTCGTTAAGGTAGTCAGCTTTCATACTCATCTACTACAATCTGAGGGTGTCAGGCGGTACGTACTCGACTCAGTACCTGTATATTCTACAGCTTTGTACTCATATTGTACATTTTCCATTTCTTGAAAACGCAAACAAGTTTCAATTGCTCAAGGGTAATAAGCTTGGGAACAAAGCTGAGGTCTGTGGGACGAGACCTAATTCCCAGTAAGCAGCGAGGATGCTAGTCATTGTACCCGCTTCCTTGCACCAGGTCCTCGGGACACCATTTTGGCAACAAAACTGTTTCACGTATTCCAGTAGAATGGATTTCCCGAGATTCGTTGAGTGTGTGCCAGGAACATACACAGTGAAGTCTTCTGAAATTTGGTTGAGGAACTACTAAGGGTGGGAAAGTTTTTCACATTTGAATTGTGTGATGGTCGAGTTAGCCACTGTTCGTTAATGCTCTAGTGAAACACTGAAATACCTGACTAAACTTTCTGAGAATTTGTTGATAATTTAATAGTTCTAAAAAATAAAAGTATATTGAAGAAACAATAAAAAAAAACCACTATACTGGGAATACGCCCCAGTCTAGTCCATATTCATTGAGGGAAAGTACAATTCAATTCAGATCCTTTGTCCTTTGGTTGTTTAAATTAGTTTGCAATGTCTTTAAAGACAGCTTGAAACACGTAAGCTTGTGTGATCTACAGTACTTTCCTGTCCTTACACACATCAGAGACAGGACACGTCAGCGGCTTTTTATTTCGGGGTGGTGAGTGCCAGCAAGACTAGTGTGTATAATACAACACACAGAAGTTGTTTATGCCGAGGGTAGGTAGTGTGGAGGGTAACACGGCGCGTGTAGTTATTTCTATAGACTAGGGCACAGGATTCGCTGCGTGCCACGAGTTTAGCAAAGTTCAGACAGAACCTGGCGAGTGAAGTAACTGGGGTCGGTGTCTGTGACCTTATGACACTGTGACCTCATGACAAGCAGTATTTGAGCTTATTTCCATTTCCCAGAAATGTGCAAACGTGTTGACATAAGGTGACTTTGAACTCACGACAGTAACGGCCATTAAGGCCAGGTACACAAAACACTTTAATACTCCACAATACTCTCTTGTTACAGGTAAGGCAAGTCAAAGCATAGCAAAGGAAAAGTGATTTTACTTCTTTATTTCTAGCCCTTGTCTAAAGGGAGGTAGTAAATGGAAACAATATCGTAAAGCTGAAGAGAAGTATTTCGGCCTTATGCTCCACGGGTTGATAAGGAACAACAAGAAGAAGAGAAGTATTTATTAATCTACGGGGCTGCCCTTGAAACACGGAGTTGAGCAGTAACTAACCTTGCATATACATGACAGAAGAACAATAAACAATTCAAACTGCATACAAAGAACAGAAATATACCTATCCATGGTCTTGCTCACAGTTCTGACACGAATGTGTAGGCAGCTCCATGTCACAGATTTAAATAATGAAGTCGATAACACTAGTAAATGCACATGTTAACATAAGTTTCTATATAAACAAACAGTTTTATGGTTACAAACAGAATGTACACACAACTATCTATCTGTACTTAAATAATTCCTTGGAAATAATTGCTCATAGGACAGGCAGGCAAGGCAGGCAAGGCAGGCACAATTATTTAAGGTAAATGACTTTTTTTTGAGCTCCTGATCTTCAGCAGCCTAAAACCTTCTCGCTTTCTCCATCTCTCATGAGATTACTGTTAATGAAAAACTGATTGTCTCTTTCTTGTCCTATGATCTCTCCCTACCATACATTCCCTTTAGTCTTTACAGCTTTCAGCAGTGTTACTGTATTCTTTCTAGGGCTTCGCTTTTGTTTGAAGTCACTCAAGGGAAATGCGCTCTTTAAGTGATAAACACGATACTTGACTAGTGACCACACCCCTCTCTCCAGTCCCTCTACCCCACCGGCACACCTCACTACTCCATCAATCCTGAACACAGTTAAATCTCGACTTCTCTAAGTGTAGGGCTTTGGTATTTTCTAAGACCTTTGTTTGAAAGAAAAAGAAAACGAAAACAAATTGCTCAGGCCTTTCACAACCGCGAGCCCGGGTTCATCAGATCTTCCTGACTCTTTCTTCCCTTCCAGTCAGGCCTGAGTGAATGAGAGATGACACTATCTTGTACTGACACTATGCTGCAATGGCGAATTCTTGTACCGTATAAATTTGGGAAAGACGAATACAGTTTTGTCACTGTCATGTCATGTCACAGTGTGCTGAGACCATCATATGAATTAAAACTTGTAGTTCTGACAGTAGTGGAAGTCATTGTGTCATTAACTCACAATATCACAGATTTCAAGATGTACACTAGACAACCACATGCATTACTGTATGGATGTAGGAAAAATACAGAAAAAAACCAGAGCAGGACAAAACAATCACAATTTTTTTAGGGTCAAATGCCACTTGTATCAGAAAGTCTGTGTCACATAACATTATCTGGTAAACAATCTCATGTAAAGACAACAAAAAACAGGAGCTTAACAACATTGACAGAAAGTACATAATATTTTTTCAACAGTTCAAATTATTTACAGAGCCAAGCACAACAGATATGTATGTTTATGTGGTAACGCATTCAAATGTCTCAGTATGGTAATAAAGTATGATAGTAAACTAATTCCAACATAATTATGTGCAATCAAACAGTTTCAGCCCAAGACTAAAAGTCTCAGGAGTTTTCAGTACACAAGCCGGAAACGACCTGATGACTTCAGCGTGTGCTCACTGTAAGAGACAACGATCTTTCTAAAACGAAAGATGATTGTGACATCAGCCAGCCAGCCAGCCAGTTGTGGGATGTAGTCGCTCGTACATACGGACGTTGTCACCATGTCTAGAATAGTTTTTTTTTATCTTTAAAACCTCCAAGAACACACTCCAAGATCTTTGTTTCATATAAGTGTTAAGCACAGTCAGCCGAGTGAATCCGCAATATAGAGTTTAACAGACACAACGAAGCAGCAACACGTTGACCTCTGACCTTTCACAAAGTCCTGCCAAGCGTTGCTCCCCTTTACTCACCGCCGTTACACAAGGCACACCCGACATCGGAATATAGGTGCCAGGCTCTACCTTTCCTGACTAGAACAGCTACGATATAGCAGGCCTGTCGCAATTATTGTTCCTTCATGTTGATGAGCTCCTTCAGTCCTACAAAAGGTCATGTGAGGTCATAGCTTTGTATTCCCCGATGACTCAACGGCGCCGTTCTGCTCCGGACGCTGGCGGTGTAGGAGGGCTTTGAACGAACAGTTTGATGTTGACTGCGATGGGGCATCTTTTCTGTAACAAAAATGCAATACACATACACATGAAAACAACTTTTATCTTTTGCACATCAAGTTAGGCAGCAGAACAGTAGACTAGTAACTACAAATGTCACAGTATCATCTCTTTAATACAAATATGACTGGGTAACACTAGTTTTGACTAAGTGCATGCACTTATGCATTCATACATGCTCATATACAGTGATATATAGATGGCTTATTTATTTTCTTGTTCTTTCTAAACTTTTGTAGCCAATTATTTATCTGGTAAAAGAAGTCTCTAGTCATTTGAGTTATCACTGAGCCTCACAGATCACACCACCGACATCGACTGAGTTAGTTTTGTGTGGACAATATATCTCAGCACCAGGGCAAGAGAAATGTCATTGACTATATATATATAAGGAATAAATGAATGATTCATAATTTAATAATAAATAGATAATAATATTGTGTGCATGTGTGTGTATGCGTGCGTGTAAGATGAAAACAGAGGGAGGAGGAGATACAATAAGAAAAGACTTACCGTCTTTTGAGATGTTGTAATATGAGGAATATAAATATTCCTGTCATTATCACAATGATCACAAGCACGAGGAAAATAACGGCAGCTGTCAGCCCGCGACTGTCACAACCAGAGAGATCTCTTCTGTCTTCTGTTTGTGAGTGGGAGAAAGAACAAACATTCCAGTTAGAGATTGAGATTTAGAAATGTTGATTGAGCGAGTCTTTGATTGATTGATTGCCACACGAGTTTATTCTCAGCAAAGCTATGATGATCTGTTTAATAACTATTCCTTATCATAGCACCCCTGATCTTTATAAAATATTCTTAAATTACATTTTATGAAAAGACAATCAGCAAACTCATTAAATAGCAAAAGAAAACTAAACAATAATACCAAGCTTTGCCTGTCTCACACATTTCCCCCAGAGACAGACAGACAGGCAGGCAGGCAGGCAGGCTGACAGGCTGACAGGCTGACAGACAGACAGACAGACAGGCAGACAGACAGACAGGCAGGCAGGCAGGCAGGCAGGCAGGCAGGCAGGCAGGCAGACAGACAAGATATAATTTACCTGGAGACCCAATACTGCAGAGCGAAGCATGATGTAATCGTGCTCCAGTGACCTCACACAGGTAACTTCCGGCGCGACTTCGTGGAATGCGGGCGACAAAACGGTTTGAGACACTTGAGTCCAACTCGTACCCAGGGTGTTTACTACAGTAAAGGTTGCCCAGCGGCCACGCGCAGTCGATCACAACAGCTACATTAAGGTCAGAAAAATAGAAAAGAGACACTTAAACGTTGTTGACTTTTTGATATGTGAAAATTTTGCATTTATATGTGGGAATGAAATAACTAAATAACTATCGCCTTGAGCTACGGTACAGCAACCAAAACCCTAGCTTAGAAGGAAGCAAAAATAAAAAATTCGTAATCCATAGAAGCCTTCCCACATAATTTTAAACATTTATAAATTGTAATCATTTAGCACTTTTCCACCACAATGTAATAAAATATACTATATTATAGAAACCAGAAAGGAATTTCACACAAACATATGAACTCTTATTGTGTTACATACTAACCTGAAGTCCCTGTCTCATCGAAGTGATGAACAGCGAAGTCCCTCTTGGACTTTCCAATGTCCTCAGGGAAGTAGCAGGTGAGTGTCGTCTCTTCTACAGGATGTACTGAATGTATATCACAAGTCGTTCTTCCTGTAAACACACAAATTGCTTTATGAACACATACATCTCTGAAAAAAGAAAGTGTTCGTTTGACTTCAACAAATTGTAATCGACAGATGCTTAAAGATTCCTTAAAATTGTTAAAATCGTTCAGAAATGAAATCAGAAATATTATGGATGTGTGAGCCTGTTGATGGTTTGTATGATTATTATTACACTGTCTCTCACTAACACTTAAACATGTGTAGGTATATATCCTCATTAAAGACATATATATATATACCTGCTGACAGAAGAAGTTCGCAGGATTCTAGGTCTTCTGACTTTGAGCCTGTGATTTGGCATGTGTATTTTCCCGTTTCATTTGTAGACACCCGGGGTATTTGAACTGTCATGCTACTAGTAACGACTTTGTCAAATACGTAGGCAGCCTCTGTAGCGCACTCAAGAACTCCGATAACCCAGATACAGTCAACTACAGGATCTGTCACAAGAAAAATAGTCTGTTATATTTGCTGATGTGTTAATTTGTAGTAGTTCACAACATAACTGCTCGTCTGATTCACGTGGCTGGCTCTCTATTGAAGTGTGTGTGTGTGTTCGCATGCATAGGTGCAAGGCAAATGCTCGTGTTTTTGCATGTTTATAGTTGATTATAGTATAAAGTATGAGTAATGAAGCGATGTGAGTCGATTCTGGAAGAAAGAAGACACATACTTGGCCTTTCTTTGCCATTGAGGTGCAGGACTGTGAAGTCTTTCCTTGACTTGCTGACGTCCTCAGAGAAGAAGCAGGTCAAGTTGGTCGTCTCCCCTTCTGGGACACTGAGAGCTCTGCATGCTGTCCTACCGCCTGTGAGACAATGCATTATGGAAGAATTAAGGACAGAAACATTTTGAAAATCTGCCATTGAAAGTGAACTGTGTGAAAATGTATGGTTCTGCTCTCACCTTGCACTTGAGATGACCACGCGAGACAGGTGAGCAGGCACAAGCAAAATTTGACCATTGTAAACTTCTTCTGATGCTGTAAAGTGGTACACGGTCAGGTGGTTGTTTTTGTCATTCTGTAGATGTGTGGGTCGCTGTAATAAAAAATAGAGCCCATGTTGAAGAAACAAACAGCTTAAAATAATAAAGATTTGCCTTCTCTGGTCGCAGTGTCTGAAATGATATTGTCCAGATCACTTCGCACCGTATCCCTCTCCTTCCCTCCTCCTCATCGTCATCATTAGTCTTTGATGCACTATTTTAAATCTGCTTTCCACTTTAACTGGTTTTAACCAATGTATTTAATTAACGGATCTCTGTTTTATACAGTAAATAAACAGTTCTTAAATTCATCTTTAAAGAGTACATCTCTTCTTTTGTATGCAGTTTTTTTTAACAATTCTGTTTTGTGCCTATTTCCTGCTTACAGACTATGCATGTTCGATATGTCTTCAAGTTTTATTTACTTAAAATTTACTGCAATGTTTATTTGCACGGTGAGGATGATGCTGACGACGATGATGATAACACACACTGTGCACTATCTCACCTAGCGTCGCTGTCCGAGCTTCAGATGAGATGATTGAGAGACAATGCGAGAGAGAAGCGGACAGTGAACAGAATAAAGGAAGAGGACAACGAAGAGAGCTGTGATTAAACAGAGATGCTGAAGAAAATATGTTTAGTCAATCTAAGTGAAAACTATCGTTCTCTTGTTTAACAAAACATATCCATACACACTTTGGGGAAATCCCAAATGACTAATTATGGACTCAAGCCCTGTGAAATTAAAAACCTAGTCATGCACATTTTGTGTACATATATGTTACACATATTGTACTATTTTAGTAAATATTATATACACAATACGGTAGCTCGGTGTGAGTGGCAAAGTACTGAATGACAAAGTCTAGTAAGATTAAGGAATCACACCAAACCCTCTAACATCCGAATTATCTCAGACTAGCATCGCATGAGGTGTTGTGTGATATTTATTTTCCGAGAAAAGACTTTAGTGACTTAGGACTTGAGTGTTTTGTAATATAGAGACCGTTCTTGTAAAATTATTATAAAAGCTCAGGGTTGTTGTTGTCTACAAGCAATTTTTATTTAAGGATGACAATCGAACAGAGCATATATATCATAAACTGTTAATTAAATGTTATAGCACAATATGTAAAAACTATTGAGTAAATAACACTTATTCTCAGTCTTTGTAACACATGTATCGGAAGATTTAATAGAAGAAAAGCTATTTGTCTCGACACAGTTGCAGTTCACGAGACACTTTGGTTTGTTATTACATGGGCAAAACCTGAAACTCTTTTATTCAGAATACATGACATTCAGAGTGAGAAGCGTTAACAAACAACAAAATTCCGGGTACAAATGAAACTGACTGTGTATATTCCACAATCTAATACACATCATATACACTTACACTAAACAACGATTTTTATTTCAGTATTTTGATGATCAAGAAAGAAACAAGATCATTCTTACCTCACCGACCACATCTTTGCCGGCTTGTAAGAGCCTCTACTGATAATGACTAATGTTGACAAATTAGGGGAAAATCCGATCTGAGTAATTCCAACGACTAGCTTCAAAGCTTTTATCAACCTGTCTTAGCCTAGGCCTCAATGGTGTGTAGACCACAGCTTCACCGCTAAATGTCACTGAGTTCACATTCCATGTTGATAAACGAAGTTTTTATGCTTCATGCATACGCATTCACATCTGCATACATTAATTGTTTCACATTGACAGACACATACATATATAATTACGTCTGTTTGTGTGTATATATATAAAAAACAGTATATATATCTCGATCTAAAATTTAATTGTCCGAGTATTCTTTGACATATCACGACAGGTGTACGAGACCCTTAACAAATCAAGACTACCATGGCATGAGTATACTATTCCAGTTTATTAAGATGAGTGGTTAAATCGACTGTTTACAAGTATAGACTAGCCAGACCTAAGCCTTTCAGATGATCAGTAGATTAAATTAGTTTCTCCCATTTGGGGAAAATACGATGTGACGAATTCATCGACGAACTTAACTGTAGAACATTTCGAAGCAACCACCATTTCTGAGAATTGCAGTCCAAGATGAATCTGTTCTTTCCTTTGCGCTTAATCCATGCCATTGTTACTGGTCGTTTGTTATAAAATGCAATTTTATATTAAAAATCCACTTGATTTGATGTGACTGGGGGCCACCCGACATCAGGAAAAGTCAAGTACTCCGTCTCCAATGTAAATCACAAATAATTTGCTGCTACTCAAAACTGTTCGCACCATTCAGGTAATACTTAATTAAAAAAAGAATGATGATGAATACCAATCTTCCAAGTTCATAAGTCTTTATTAATTCCGGGAAAATCCGCTCATCCCTGGGTCTACTCACATACAAGTGTTGCTAAAAATAGCTTTGTACGACTTTAAACACTCACGTCCACTGTTCATGAGTTCATATCTCCTTTTGCACTCAAAGATAAACGTTTATCTCCTATGGTCAGAAATTTATTTTTACTCTTCTATTTGCACATTCTTTTTCATGTTCACATGTAATTTACAAAGCAGGCATCCCAAGATAGTATTGCATGTCACACACATAAATCTGTGATTAAATTAATGTGGTCGGTCTCATGAATGTTTATACTCTTTCGCATTAAAATGTAATTCTAACCACAGGCGCTTTCACACGCGTACGAGTATCAAGAATATGCGCCTCTGGAGAGTTAATTCTGGTTATTAATAATCAGTGAATAATTAATATGCGAGAAGGGTTCGTTAAGTTCGCGGTTTACCTGCACATTACATCTGCTGAGTGATCACAAAGGATAGGAGGCCATGACAGCTGTTTGTTAGTCTGTTGTAATATCTTATGCAGAACACAGGCACACACAGTTAGTTTAACACAAAGTCCACCCTAAACATTATTGTCGTAAGGTAAATGTAACAGTTCCTGCTGTCTGATGGAAGGTGAAAAAAAAAAACATTCTTCTATTTACACAAGCAGCAACGTGTCACACAAAGTTCGAACACACACAAATAGTGCCAAACATACAAACAAAAATAATCGTTAACCATACATAAATTTCAAATGTAAGTAAAATGCGTGACTATTCAGTAAATGAATAAGGAAATATAAACACTTCGATTTGCATTCGAAGCTTTCTTAGATAAAATCTTTCTACCCGGATAACACTAAACTTTGTCTGTTTCTATGTTTACAAAATATTTTCAATCAACAATACATCAGATGACATGTCTGCAGTAGTCTTGAGGGCCATTAACACCTCAACGGATATTTTTTCAGTCTGAACTAGCTTATCATTTATGGTAATAAATCCTTTTTTTGTGTGTGTGCAGGTCTGCTAACCAACGGCACGTTGAAGTAACCCCTTGCTGGGGTAGGCTTACACCCGAGGCAGAACCCAAATACAACAAGAGTACTGAGCCTCCTCAGCACAAAACATGTTTTGCAGAATTAATTTTTCGTATGATACATTCTTGACAAACAAAACAATTGTTTATTTTCTTGTCTGACTCCATTCTGGTCACGCTTCATGCTTCTGATCACATGACTGATCACATGACTGATCAGGAACAAGCCTGTAGGAGGTTTGCTGTCTTGACTCGTACAAGGCTGCTTTGTTTGTTTTATAGTTCCCTGGTTCCTTCACTATTTTCGGTCACATCCTCTGTTTATGAATCTGTTGTGTGAACAATCATCATCGACTCAGGGTTGCCGTGTCGTTTTGTATGATTCTTCTTGCCATTGACATGAACTCACTGATAGCCATCCTTGTCCAGCTCTCTACTGCGATTCTGCTTTGCTGAAAAAAACAATGTGTACTAATGTTATTCATGACTTGATAAACTTGAACTAAATATTTGATTTCATAGCTAATTAGTTACAAATGTATTACATACTAAATTACTTTCATGAAATGTGGATGGGAAGACATTTTGTGTATAACAAATTGTTTTGAAGAAAAAAAGGGGGAGAGGAGGGAGAGATAAACAGAAACTGACAGAACTCCTGTCCAGATTAAAAGAAAGTCCCCTACCTCTTGCGAGATGCTTTCTCCTTTTCTTTCTTTTTCTTGCTGTCTTTTCTCTTGTCACTGTCTTTTATCAACTCCTGCTGAGGGTCGGTTCTACTGGCTTCCTCGGCATTTTCGTTCTTCTTATCACCGAGAAGTGGGGCTGCTGCTGCTGCTGCTGCTTTTGCTTCTTTCTTGCTGGAACTTTCGTAAAATATTCCATCACATTCTAATGTTTGAAACATACTAAGACTTTGTCATGTCTAGTGTCAACCATTTGTAACAAAATGTAAAATGCTATCATACTTGACATCGTAACAGTCATAAAAACAAACCCAAAGCATTGATGGATTTATGATCACGTGTTGTAATTCATGTCAAATATGTAAAGAGAAAAGGTTACAATGAAGTGGATAGATCATTAAAAATAATCACTTGGGAAATAACGTCTGTAAACAATAATGAAAAATGTACTACTCTGTGTTTGTTTGTTTGTTTGTTTGTTTGTTTGTTTGTTTGTTTTTGAGAACGTAGCCGAGAATGAAAAAAGGAAGGAAATAAGGAACATGAAGTTATCACGAAAATGGCAGAAAATGCAACTAAGAAAAATAAAAATAAGCAGCGTAGAGTGAGTCAAAGAAATGAATTACAGAAATCAAAACAAGAGAGAGATTGTGTCACCAGTCTAGTCTAAGTAAACTATAATTTTATCATAGTGAGTTCCAAAGATGAAAGCATCAAGTATAGTTCACCAATGCCTGCAATAATTTCATAAAATTTATTTTGATTTTGATTGGATTGAATGAAGACTTACACAACGATTAAAATAAAGCATCATTCACACAGAGAAGACATGCTCGACACAATAAAGCATCATTCAGACAGACAAGAAAATGACAGACACACGTACAGGCAAACATACAGACAGACAACTTTCGTATCCAAAAAGAAGCAACTTCCTCACCTCCTGCTAAACAGGCCTGATTTCTTCTTTTTCTTTTCTTCTGCCTGAATGCTGACTGCCTCTGCATCGTCACTCGTGGTACCACTGAGTAATGCAGTTGGTGCGTTTCCTTCTTTTTGTTTTTTGCTGGAACTGCAGGAAAATTTCAATCACTATCAATAAATTTTATCAATTAATAATTTGAAATTTTGAAACAAAACTACTTGACCATATAAAATGCAATGAAGAAGCGACGAAGAATACATTAAAGCTATGAGGCAGCATCATCAAAGAGAAAAGGCAAATGAGGAGAGAAAGATCAAATAAAAATATATAAATATAAAATATAAATATATAAGATATAAATATAAACATAATGTTTGACCTTCTGCTCCAGAATGCACCTTTACTCTTGTCTTTTCCATCACTTTCTTTGGATTCTTGTTTCATTGACTTTTTCATTTTTGATGTCTTCTTGTCTGAAGTTTCTTCAGCACCTGTCTCTGGCATCTGGATGCCGGATGTTTGCAAGGCGCGAGCACCTGCCGGAGCCTGTGGTGCGCCTTTGACGTTGGAGCCCTGGTCACGTGCAATGCTAGCCACGTCACCCGACCTCTGTCCGGGGTCTTCCGGGTACCCTGGGTGTCTTGAAAGAGCGGGAACACTACTCTTGACGGCAACCGGGTCTCGCTTGTCTCCTCTTGACTGCGGGCGATTTTCCGCTGGCCTGCTGTGACGTCTGATATCTATATCTACATCCTCCTCCTCTGTCGGTCTGTACTCTTCCCGAGGCTTGCTGGGATAGAGATACTTTACGTTACAAACAGAAGTTACTTATAAGGAGGAATGCATGAAGGCAAATGACTGTAACTTCGCAGAAACGTTTTGTGAAAATTTTATGAACTACTTTCATGAAATGAAATGCCTAATGACTGTACTTTTCATTTGCTTCTCTAATTATTTACCACCTTATAAAATACATAATGGTCTCCGTAAATAGCAATAGCAAATGGAATGGGAAATATAAACAAAGAGAGAAAAGAAAGAGGGATGATAAAGAAAACAAATAAACAACTAAATATTCCAATTAAATTAAATATACCCTTCTTTTCGCATTTCATACCTTTTCCTGCTGTCTGCCATGTGTGTTTCTTCAGACACGGGGGTGCGCGACTTGGGTTCAGCGGAAGCTGAAGCAGCTTTTTCGGGTGGGTATTGGCTTTTGTCCGGGTATTTGACTTCTTCAGACGGCTGTCTCCTGCTAGACCTCTCACCTTCATAACCTGTCCCGAATGCTCTATCTTGGCCATGTCCTACATTTTCTCGAGAAAGTTCATCCCTGTGTCTATGGTCAAAAGACTCCTGGTCATCTGAAGGGGATTTTGTTTTGGTTGCATGGTGTATTCCAGCATGTTTGCTGTCGCCGGGTGTGTCTTTTTCATTTCCGGGTGGTCTTTTAGATTCCTTTTCCTTGTTTTTTGATTTTCTAGAAGACATGTTTTATTACTAATTACTTGAATGCTCACAACTATTTTAAAAGTCAGCAAACACAGGGTAATGTATATGTAAGCAAATGTAAGTAAAGAACAGAGAATATAAAGAGAGCTATAAGAAGCATGAGAGTATATGTTCGAAAAAGAGAAATATATGGCGAAGAAAAAAAGCAGTATGTATAAGAAAAATGGCGATATTGATAAATAGTGAAAAAATAACCATTATAAAAATTGAGAAACAAAGACTCAAGAGTCTTATATTTACCTATAATCACATATGAACATCTGCTTATCATACTCTTTATCACTTTAAAAAAATTATTAGCATTTCAAGACATAAAAATAAATTAAATGACATACTGCAATATATTTTGTGCATACTAGGTCGCCTGTATAGAGTTCCATGAATGACAGAATAAGAGCTAAGATGTAATTAATTCTTTTTGCCTATGATACTATAACCCCTTAAATTCACGGGTAGGTTATGAAAATAAATAAAGAAATATAAAAGCTGACATCTTGGCAAAATACCTACCCAAAACTAAATGGAAATTTTGACTTTTTCTTATTCGTGGAATCACTGGTGTCCTCTACTTCCACTGTGACGTCACTCGGGTGCTCGGCTGGTCGCGTGTTTACTCCGCCCGTCTGTGGCACAGGGCGAGGCTTAGGGTCAAACACTTCCAACTCTTTCTCTGTGACCTGAGTAACTGCTTCTACCATGTCACGACGATCAGTCTCAACTCCAAGAGAGCGCAACTTTCCTTTTCGACGAAACTGCTCGTCGCTTATGTTTCCTGCTTGCTCAGCATTCATTTCTAGGTCTGTCGATGCCGCGTTTCGACTTCTTGAAAGTCTTTGCACTGCACTATTAAAAAGAAATACGACAGAAAATATGCTGATTCGATTACTTCTGTTTATAAAATGATTTATTCCACTTGTGAGTATCATGCATGATATCTTCAATAATGAGTGAAATGAAGAATGTAAGAATCAAGAAAGGATGAATGAAGAGGGAAAAAGATTTCAGTCACATGATCATCTTTTACTTTTTTTTTTACGAAATAATGTTGGAAAACTTACTTTGTAACGATTGAGCGGACACGGCTCGCTGGCCCTGTTCTCTCCTGATTGGTCATCAGCCCCACAGCCGCCTCCCTGTCACCTGATCTGACGGCCTCCCTCTCCACCTTCTCTTTCTTCAGGTTTGGACATCTTGTAATACTCTGTAGGACTTGAGGATGTTTGCTGTGAAAGAAAATATTGAAATGATGTAGATAACAGCACACTTTTTCCGATAGTGCTATATAAACACATAAATGTTCTCTGGTTGCTATAATACTGATGTGTCAGACGGTTTAGGAAACTGTTTTAAATAACACTAAGGTATCAAGTAAGACTTATATAGTTGATTATTAAATAATTAAGGAAAATGGAAAAACAGATTTTTGATAAGGCCGTTCCTTAGGCCAGGAAGCTTTAATTTAACCTTTCTGGAACAATTCATTCCGTTTATTTAAAAGGTAAATTTCTGCACATTGAGGAAGTAATATTGAGATAATATTAACCTATTCAACATTTAAATTCTGAGAAGGAAAGCAAAGCTTATAGCAAAATTATTTCTTTCGTACAAATGAGCAACAATCATCCTTATAAATAGTAAAGTAACAAATATAACTAACAAAATTTAATACTTGAAATAAACGAAATGAAAATAAAAAATCTAAAGTATTGCCACAAAAACTAAAGGTAGATAAAATTTCCAGACACACATTATATATTTGTATAGTTTAAAACTAATAAAATAAACTGATAAAATAAAATAAAATATGGATGTGAATAGAAAGGCAGCCAGCAAACAAGCAGAAAAACAGAATCGTTGTAGAGGCTATGTTACCATTTGATGTAGATGATAACACAGAAAAGAACTGCCAGTGCTATTGCCAGCAGAATCCCAAGCACAACTGCAGCAGCGTTTGATGATCCTATGGAAACATCGGTGACCGTTTGGTAAACATGTCCTCCTGTCAGAAATCATGTATCTGCATATGCTTACAAAACATCCAACAAAAATTACAAGAATTTATTGAATCAAGTAGAATAAAAAACGAGAAGAGATCAGGTAGTAGAATAGCGACAGTGAGAGTTTAAAAGAACAAATAAAAGCAAACACATAAACAAAGACAGAAGACAGCTGTTGGTGCTGTCAGGAGGGACTTACTTTGTGGAAAGCTGCAAATCGAGACATAATTGGGACTGGATCCAGACATTTCGCACAGATAACTTCCATTCCGGTGTTCTGATGTCTGCGAAATTCTGACTTGAAAGCGATCCGTGACTTTGTTGTCTGACTGGTACCCAGGGTGAGTCTTGCAGGACAGGCTGTCCATGTGCCAGAAGCAGTCGACCACAACGACTATGAAGTATTAAGAGAAGAAAAAATGTTTTAAATGTCATTTACTGTTTATTTCAGTTACAAGCAAAATTCCCGTATTCTTCCTCTTTCCTTTGTAGATTTTTCTTCTACATCATGCTACATCTACATCTGTCTGAGTCATTTGATTAATTTTTTTTCAAGTTATTGGAGGTTCCTCAGCCTTGTAGTCAGTGCACTCCAATGTCGAGCAGATAGTCATGAACTCAAAGCGCAAAGCATGCTGGGACCAGTGTCTAGAAAACTCTAAATGCTCACCCAGAAGCTGCTCAGAATTACCCTTGCGGATAGATAAGTTGTATTGTTGTAAAAGAATGTGTCAAGATTCATCAAGGAGGTCATTGCGGTGGAAGGAAGGGGTTCAGCTCCGCATTCCCAATGACCGTGCCTTGACACTGTGACCTGTGACCCTCTGGCTTATGATAAAGTGTTTTTCTGTATGTTCCAATGAATAAGCCCAGATAACACCATTACTTTTGCTAATAAACAGAGCCCCCATGACTACAGGGTGCTCAGCTTTGGGTGGGAAGACGGGTGTTGTAGTCACTTTTCACTCCCATGTCAAGTATTGCCGCATGAATACAAAACCTTCTTATGAACCGCATAAACCATATAAACATGTAACAGTCAGTACAGCTATATGTCTATATGGCTAATAAACATATCAAGATATTCTGAACATAGATAATACAAAGTTGTACAAAAATAATTCCTAGGTTCTAACCTTGTCTTCCAAGATCATCGAAGTGATAAACTGCAAAGTCGTTTTTGGACTGAGCGATGTTCTCGGGGAAGATGCAGGTGAGTGTGTGCTCCTCTGTCGACTCCTGAGACTGGAGCTCACAGGTCCTTGTTTCTGTCAGTGACGAGAGTATCATAGCAGTTTATCTGTTTATACTCGCTGAATGCTTACAACTTTTACTGTTCAGTGTGCAGACGTGATTAAAGTTAAAATCAAATGTTATTTCGTCTTTAATATTGAAGAGATAGCATGTACTGTAAGGTCGCCATGTTGACTATGACATGCATGCAACACCGAAACTGCATAATAAAATGAAAACAATAACAAGGGCATGCTTCATTAAGCTTCTCACGAGGGTTTTCAATGGTCTAGTATTATATTTATTGAAAAGTCTCGTACCTGGCGAGATAAAAAGTTCGCAAAATTCAAAATCTTCAGGCTGCAGCCCTGAGATTTGACACGTGTACTTTCCAGTTTGGTTTGAAGACAACCGGGGTATTTGGACGGTTGCTTCATTGGAGATGACTGTGTCATAGGTGTAGCCAGGTTTTGTGTAGCAATTTAACTTTCCATCAACCCAGAGGCAGTCCACCACAGGGTCTGACACAAGATACAAACTCTAGTCTGTCACAAATAGGATTTGACTGGTTGTGGTATAGATGAAATAATTCCAAGGTAATGCTAGTTAATAATCATCTATAACTAATGTGGTTGTATTAAGTAGATGTGATATGTGTGTGTGCGATGGGCATTATGGGTGTGTGTGTGTGTGTGTGTGTGTGTGTGTGATGGGTGTGTGTGTGCGTGTGTGTGTGAGATGGGTGTGGAGGTAACAGAAGGAGGATATGAGCACCCGTACCTGGTCGTTCATTGCCACTGTAGCGATACACAGCAAAGTCTTTCTTTGTCTGACTAACATCCTCAGAGAAGTAACATGTCAGTGTGGTCGCATCCGACTGTCCAACAGAAGGAACTCTACATGCTGTCTTGGCGGCTGAAATGTCACAATAACTGCTACATAGTTTCTCAATGTGACTTAAAATTTATATTATTGGAAAAGAATATGTAAGTCTTTTCATTTACTTTCCAGGAATTTTAAGGCATTAATAAGTAAAATATCAAATTTCCTCTCTGAGCTCAATGTTACCAGTATTAAATGCCCTCTATTTCATTTCTTTTTCTTTCTTTCTATCTTTCTTTCTTTCTTTTTCTTTCTCTCTTTCTTTCTCTCTTTCTTTCTTTCTTTCTTTCTTTCTTTCGACCTTTCGACTTATGTCACACTCTTACCTTGCACGGGCAGCAGGCAGATAAGACAGACCAACAGGCAAAGCAGTGTCATGTCGGAGAATCTCGTAAAATCTCACAGAATCCCAGTGACTGGTGACGTCACGTCAACGGCAGGTAACGTCTTCTGTTTATTATCGGTCTGTAAACAAACGTCATTGATAAAAGTACGAACTCAATGTCATCCTGAAGCTCAAGTATCATTCTCGATTAGCTATTAATTACTCACATTGACTCACATAAACAGTTACTCATGATGTGATGTCAGCTACAGAACAGTCCAGTGCTCGTGCGTGCATGTCACGTGACGTAATCACGCGCTGTCTCTGTAGGAAGTGTGAGTAGCTGTGACTGCAGCATCCAGTCGAGATGCGGACAATGCTGTAGTTGTTTAGATGTTTTCCTAAATCTTAGAGTAGGTTGCTTACTTGTATACATGTTCATGAATTTATCAAGCTTCACAAAATATTTCACTAATAAAAAATGTCCTAACGATGGGGTTAAATAAGTAAGCCGCTCTATCTGCCCATCACTTGATAGATAAGGGGTTCATGGTTGTGACTAGGTCAAAGGAAGATCTTATTATCTTATTATTGATCTTATTATAATGTCAACGAGAAACAGAATTAAAACTCTCTCCACACTTTCTTCAGGTTTATAAAGACACGACATAGTCTGGCACGAGGGGCTGCGGCATGTCATGCGAAAATGCAGCATTGAAGAGGGCCTCACTGAAGTCCTCAAGGTGCTGTAAAAAGGTTTGACGAGCGCAGGATAACTAAATAGAAGTTTTCTTTCTTACTACAGTGGGATTGTCAAGCACGCCCCTATCGCTGTACTGTTTAACAACTTTCTGAAAAAAAAATTATGCAAATAAATTCTTCATGACCATCGAGCCTCTAGTTCCATCACTGGGAGGCTTTACTGGAAGGTGGATTTATGTGTCATCTTCACAGGGAGCTTTGTTACCCCGAGGCATAATTTCAGAGGGTCATTACCAGCTCGGTGACACCGCGACAACAGGTGTGACAGGTGTGTACAGAGTGACACACACAAACAGCCATAGCACTACTGTAAGTGGGTCCGACCTATCTGATATACCATATCATTGACAGGTTGCTGTACAGGCGGCTGATAGTGTAAGAAACACATCTACTTATGAAGCTTGTCACTGAAGGCTAGAGGAAACGACACTGAGGTGTAACACCCTATCAGTAACAACAGCTTCTGTATAAATAGTAACATTCTAATGACTAAAAACGCAGACTGTATGATAATATTTTGATGATACTGAGAGCATGCACGCAGTACAATTATCGCACAACAACTGAAATTAGTCCCAAGGAGTCCCGGACAGGGTACACAACAACATGTGAAAGTAGTGCAAGTTATTATGCATTCATCGCATAAATGGGAATAAATATCCAAAGGAGCAGCTTTCTAGGATACATGTCTAACTACAGGTGCTCTCTCAGCTCTGTACTCGCTCCGAAGACTTGTTTACTGAGAGTCGTTATCTTACATTTTATACAATATCCTACACCTTCCGGCTTAAAGGTTTTGTGTATGAGCTCATTAGTTACCGGAAGTATCACTCAAACTAGGTGTCAGCTCCTTAATTACTAAAATATTTAGCTTGAAATAGTCTGTCCGTTCATTAATTACCGTAAGTGTCGATGATGACAGCCCGTGTCAGCCGAAAATGCACACCTGCAGTCAAACACAGCTAGGTAGCCATTTTCTGAGAAACACAGACAGTGAAGTGGATAGATAACAAGAGTTCAAGTTTTTTTAAGTTTTCACGTGATTTTTCGAATGATTTCTTTTCTCTGACTTAGTGCAAAAGACAAAAATATCGTGTTTTTCACTAAATAACCAAACAACAAAGGTTGTCTCAGTACTTACGTATCCAGGGTTATTTTTCAGAACGACATCTAGCTAAACTGGTGTCATTGATCCCGTCATTTGGGAAAATCCGTTCCAACAGGTGACTAATGATGTAGGCCAGGACAGGTTGACCCGTAACCTTTCCAGGTCGCTGGTGGGATACGAGATAGAGACTTCACTTTTCTCGGGCCCAGCTTTATGTGAGGGTGGTATTCATCTTCTCTCCCTCCCTGCCTTACCCTCCCAACCATCTGTGGAGACAGGTACCCGTTCTAACACCCTGGTTATACCCGCTTCCCCCGACGTTGCGCAGCTTCGATGACAAGAACCGGTGAGGTCAACGCGGTATGGTCGCAGGCGACGGATGCGTTTCACTTAAAAATTGCTGGAGTAATGTAAGCAGTTTTAATATGAAAATATAAGTGTTGAGTTGTTCTGAAAGTGTTAATATGTATTTTTAGACTCTTGATGACTCGTAATTAAAACAAAACAGTAACTCGAGAGACAGGATGCTGATTGTCAACATATAACATGCTTGTTTATTTTAGTTTATTGACATGTGAGGCTTCAGTGCAGGCAACTATTATAAAATTTTTTTCAAGAATTCGATGCTTGTATCAAGAGATACGGCGGCTGGTTCAACGTCTGAACGTTGGTGCCTCAGGAGTTGTTACTCCCATTCGGAAAAGGGAGGCCACCCTCATTACTACTTTTTACACTCCTGACAGAGTTACTCCCTGTTGTCATTATTATTGTTACTTCAAGACTTTTCACCTCACAGTACACTAAATTAGGACTCCTGCAAAAAATTTATCACTATTCTTCTTTATTAATTAGAATACTCATTAGATATCAATGATGTTAACTTCTTTAAAACTGTTGTTAATAGCGGGAAGAGAACATGCTACACTTTTCTTGGAAAGCATACTGTACAACACAAGATGTGAATAATATTGCCACAAAATGTACACAAATTCCTAACAGTCAACAAAACTTTCTTCTAATATCCAATATGTTACAAAGCCTATGGTATGTCCCAGTCCATAAGCAATGTGCTTATTTGAATTTATCTTTGAACTGGAATAAATGAACACACTGAAGGAAAGAACACATCCAGGCATAAAAAGTAGTGAAAAAACAATGTCTGAAAATATCTTGAAATTATAACTTGTTATACAGCAGCAACAATAAAATTTAAAAATCCCAGAAGGTAACCATGTCACTATTTCGTTTTCTTCTTTTTCATCTTGCCATGTGTCTGATCATCTGCATCATGCTTGATGCTTGTCAGCGACTGATCATTATAGGTAATGGGAGCATTACGGCGGTTGGAGTTGTTGATGATAAGACATGTTCTCTGTTAACTGCCTCCGTATTCTTTAAATTGCTGTGAGGACAATCCGGCTCTTCCCGTGCAGTTTTTCCACCTTTTAAGGATTTTCGCTGTTAAAATAAAAATATGTATTGACATTACTGACTCTTGAGTGGATAACTGGAAAATTAGTTATAGATGAATCCATTGTTTTACTTAGTATAACAGAGCAGAGACTCGTTGAAGTCAAAGTCTTTCATAAAAATGTTGCTAAGCTGTAAATATGATCTTTTCTTTATCTAGCGAAACACTTTATGAAAAATTTGATTCCTCGTGAAATTCACGGAACGCGGTGGAAAAATAGTCAGTGAGAGAGTGAGAGATAAAAGCAGGGCATTAAAAAAACGCAAAATTGAAAAAATCATTAACAGAAATAGACATGTGTCTATTGAAATATTCAGATTTCAGGAAAAAACCAAACAAATAGGAAATGAAATTACAATAAATGTTTAGATAAAATAATGAAAATAGAATACAAAGCAAAATCAAAATTTAAATAAAATATAAGGATTGAAAATAAGTAGGGGAGACCAAAAAAATAAATAAAAGTGTGATCAACAATATTCACAAAAGTAAAGACACTTACCAGCTTTGATAAACTCTTGTCACCATCTTTAACGTCTGTCGTTTCAGTCTTGTCTTTGCTGAAAATAGACAGAAGAAAGTAAGAGTGAAGGAGAGACTAACAAACTGATGAATCATGGATATGAGGCATGAGGTATGGAGTGCCATGAGTGAGAAGATTCCAGTCAAAGCCCATCTGACGCAGAATGAAAGACTGTGGGCAAACGGAATCAAGTGGAAAGCCAAAAGCACAAATAAACCGAACAACTACTAAAGAAAAACAAACTTGTTTTGCTATGAAATATTAATTAGTTTACCTTTTAGACCTCCAGCTAGTAGACTTCTTTGACTCAGTTTTGCTGGGAGACACGTGACCAGCTCGTTCTCTCGCGATCTGATCATTGAGAGCGGTGTCACTGTCATACTCCTCCGAGTCACGGATGGACTTTTCTTGTTTTTTTCTGTTTTTCTTACTGTCATTATAACTTGTTAGCTTTTTCCTGTTAAACACACGTTTTGTTTGATTCAGTACAGTTAAAAATTAACAATTAATTGAGTATTTACTAGACTAGTATTTTAGAGGTTACAGATTTCAGGTGATATTTAAAATTATATTTATACGCTATTCGGAAAAAATATCAGTATAAAACTTTCTCGTACATGAAATATAATGAAAAGGAATGCGTAAACACAGTGAGAGAAACCAGAAAAAAAACGACAGAAAGATAAGACGAAAATAAAGAATTAATGAATGAATCAAGGAAAGAAAATGTAGAAAATGGTCTGCACAAGTCAAATCTCCAAAATTGTATACTGGTAATCAAAAGTAAAAAAAAAAAACTTACTTCTTTGATGAAGGCCGTTTTCTATCTTTTCCGTTTTCTTCTTCTAACATTTCCGGACTGTGATCAGCGTGAATCGGGTTCATATCAAGTTTATTCCCTCCGAGAGGTCCTTTCGCCTTTGTTTTCACATCACGTGGTTGGTTTTCTCCATTGGCATTTACTGGAGTCGACGGCTGTGTTTCTTCTGGTGGATAAGGTGCTGTGTCGCCCGCACTTTGTGCACCTTGTTTGTCTGTTTCTCGGTCCATATCCGTATTGATAACAGTAGAACTTTTCTTACCCTCAGCAACAGAAACGTCTTCAGACTGGGATTTCTCTTCCATTGTTTTTGTCCTCGCATTTTTGTCTACACTGGCAATTTTTTGTGTGAGACAAATGTGATATATTAAATTATTTTATAGCACCAAATTTTATAGCATTTTCAGTTAAAGGTAAACTTAAATCAACAAATCAACATTTACAAACCAACATGTATTTTAGCAAAACTTACAAGCGAGAAATGTGAAGCATTTAATAGCCTTTACAAAATACAATGTGTTTTTCTGTCATTATAGATTAAGTCTATAGATGAACCGAAAAAAATATTTCTTTTTAATTTTTGCTTTTCTGAGGACGTTCACTACAAGTGAGGGTTTAATAAATAACAGAATAATATATACTGACCTCTTTACTAATTGTGTAATCTAAACGGTGTTCCTAAATGACTAAGTATAAGAAGAACTTTTTAATCTAGACAGCAAACAAGGCAGATATTATCAGATAGACTGATAATGCCAATTAATATTATCCGACAGAAATGTCTGTTTTATCTTAATGCTCTGTTACCAGACTGCAAAGTAGTAAGTAGTCATTCGTAAGTGATGGGTTAAAAGCAAAAAAAAGTTATAGCAGACTCTACTCTGCCAAACAACAGTTTTTAATCAATGCAATATTCTTCGTTCATTGAAGAAGAAAACAAAGATAAAACTTGTTTGGCTGTGCCAGAAATGCTAACCTTTCACCTTTCCTGTCATTGCTGATCTCATCCACTGTATCATCATCAGCAACAACGACAGCAACAACAGACTCGCTCATCAGGGACTGTGGAACAATAGCAGGTGTCTGTTTGAAAGAGCTGAGGTCAGGTTCTCTAAAACCTCTCTGACCTGTTTCAGTTTGATCACTTCTCCATGTCCGAGGGAAAATCTCATCTCCATTAGAGCTGATTTCTAGGGCACACTGGTTGTGGGAAAAATTCCCCAACAAAAAGTTGTCGGTCTCGCCAATTTCTTCAGCATGAATTCTTGGAACTCTTCCCATTAATCTCCACAAAACAGGCAAACATATTTACAGTTTCTAAAACTGATACACATTAAAAAATAATGTAAGTTTTAATGATTGAGTGAGGGAGTATGTGAGTGAGCTAACAAGAAAAGGAGTTGGAGCAATTTGACCAAAATATATATATATATAAGAGAGAGAGATAGCAGATTTGGATGTATTACTGATGTCTGGTTATAGGACTACATAAGGAGAAACACGGATTTGAAGCGAGGAGAGGCAAAGGAAGAAAGTTTGTTCAAAGTTTTTCACGTGTTTCCAAAGCTTCTGTCCTTATGCTCAGTGGATATGCTCAGTGGATGAGCTACATACCGTCTGGTCCATGCCAGCAGACGTGTAGGACAGGTGAGAGCGAAGCCTTGCTTTCCACGTGCTCTACTCTTGACGCCCCTGTTCTTCATCCTCGTTGTATAGTTTTCCTCCTTATGGCTTTCCTGTGTAGTCTGACTACATCTGAGGCGATGCCATAAGCTGCAGTAAACAATATATAATCAAGTTGACTGACTTTGAGGACCTCCTGACAACTCAACCTCACGTGCACAGCACAGCCTCTAGGTACACGGAGTTATTGGTATACCCCACCTCGCGCGCACACACACACACACACAGACACACCTCTGTCCTGACTAACGGAAATCAGAAACGCTGTTTGATGATATAAAATATTGACATTAAAAATAGTCTGAAAGAAATGCCATCTTCAGAAGGTACTAACCACGGATAATCATGAAAGACATAGTATAGAGACCAAACAGCTTGCCTGTCACTCGGATACAAAGAGACGAAACTCACTTTACCTATGAAGTGTACAGCTGTCATGCCCTCAAAGAATAAAGCTACTAAAATGAGTGAAATAGTTAAGTCCTTTATCATTTTGTACAGCTAATAGACAAGTGCTAAGTAAAAACTGTATTAATGCTTTTTGATTGGTTTGAAAATACAATTAATAATGAACAAATGGTCAAATAGAAGTGAACCAATTGAAAAACTAAACAAGGAAAGAATGACAAAGGAAGAAAAATATCTTACCATTCTCTGAGTACAACCCAGAATATAAGGGCGCTGGTTGCTATAGCAAGTACGATAATGACAGCTGTGGTAGCCTCCGTGTTGTGCCCACACTCTTGAGCTTTTTCTGACCAGACAACAACACAACAATTATTTGACTTCTTTCCTCTTGACAGAAAAGAACATCACGGGGAATAATTGTGTGAACTGGTCCAAGCTTGCAACAAACCTTGTGTGTACATATGCCTATGGATATACAAATCCCAATTAAAACAACTCACACGAGCCACCCCATGTCACCACACGTATCTACCCGGAAGAACGTTGTCCAGAGGTTTGAGGTGAAGACTGCAGGACAAGGAAGTGTCAGGTCCATCGCCCACCAATCCACACAGGTAGGTGCCGGTGTGTTGCTGGGATACCTGTCGTAAGTTGACTGTCACATGATCTGATATCTTGGGGTCCACCTGGTAGCCGCCCTGTGCACCGCACTTCATCTCACCCGCAGTCCACGAACAGTCCACGACCAACTCTGAACAATAAGCAGTTTTTTTTTTCATTCTAAGAATTTTTGGGTCTTAACGAAAAATAAACCCCAAAACAAATACAACTCGAACAAAATTAAAGTGCATGCAAAGTAAAAGGAAAAGCGAACGGGGGGAATTAGAGAAACAGAAAAACACGCGAACACACAAAAATCACATCAATACAGAGAGGTGCATAATGTTTATTAGTTGAACATGGATTTCTAATTATCTTACCTGATGTTTCTTGGTCTTTGAAGCGATAGACTGCAAAGTCTCTTTGGGACCGACTGATGTCCTCAGGAAAGTAACAAGTCAAGTTGGTGTCAGTGGAAGGTTCTACTTCAGCCACCTGGCAACTTGTTTTCCCTTTGATAACAGAGAAACACTACTTGACCTGCCTGCATCATGACTAGTGCATGGGAAATTAATATTATAATAATTACTATTAGCATGATAGTTCAAACGTTCATAACTTTATAAGCGATGTACAAAATAAATTGCTTCATATAGCTCTTAAAAGGTGTTTTAATTTAATCATTTGAAACACTGATTTATTGGAATTTATGAAAATTTAATACACGTTCATGCCTTCGATGCCATGTAAGTGAGTTTATATTATACTGTGCAAATTTTTGCTTATCGTGAAATATTCTGGAAATAAAAGTAGTTTTAGGCAAAAAAATAAATAAACCTGAAGTAAGAAAAAGTCGACAAAATTCGAGATCATCAGGATTGGATCCTGAAATCTGGCAGGAATATTTTCCTGTGTGATTCAGAGTCACGCTGGGGATTTGAACCGTGACCCGGTTGGAGACAAGACGGTTGTACTCATAGCTGCTGGCCGTGAAGCACTCCAATCCACCCGACAACCACAGACAGTCCAGCACGGACACTGCCACCAAACACAGAACTTGCAATTATTTTCAAACTTTTCATCTTTTTTCATAGTTTAGCTAATCAAGTGTCTCTGTATTTGCTATTTGTAGTCATACATGTGCTTTACTACAAAGGACTCGTGTTAGGTGGACATCAGGTAGGTCACTTGACTGTAGGTTAATTTATGATGTTTATAATGAACAGACATTTCTATGTATTCTTTGTGTATTCAGTCAAAAGAAATGCATGGCAGTAGACCTCACCTGGCCGCTTGCCGTCCAGGTAATGATACACAGTAAAGTCTTTCTTGGACACGCTGAGGTCTTGTGGAAAGTAGCAGGTGAGACTTGTGTCCTCGGTCAGTCTGACGGGACGAACTCTACAGGTGGTCTTGTCTGTTGTAACATGACCAACCCTGAACTAAACATCTTATACTACCTTTCACAGTCACACTCGGACAGTCTTTGCTTTGGACAAAGTGTATGTCATTTGTTATTATTTTTTTACATATTGATTGTGTATTACAGCTCACCTCGTCCTTGCTAAAGAAATTTATGTGAACTGGATTTCTTGAAGACGTGGATGTGACTGTGCACGTGACATGACATGTATGTGGTCCTAGAACTTGTAAGAAAGAATAATTTTTCTAACTGACCTTGTGTTGACGAGCCTGGCATAAGCCAGACTAGCAGACACGCGTACAGGCCTCTCATCTGAAAACAGTCACGTGACGGGTAAGGGCAAAGTGCAGTGAGATGAGATTCTTCAACTCCAGTTGACATCAAAGGTGATGAGAGGGAAAGTAAGAAGAAGAACGTGATAACGAGGACGACAACAAGGATAATGGTATTCTTGTGTGAATGATGGGATGTGAGAGGAAAAAGTTATGTAGTGTGTGTGTGTCTGTGTGTGTTGCTGTCTGTATGTGAGTGTATGTGCATGTATGTGTTTGTACGCAGGTGAGCGTTGGCAGAAAGATATCTGTGTGCGTATAAGTGTGGATGTGATCAAGATGTGTACAACTGTAGGCAGACTGCACCTCTGAGTATCACCCTGATGATCGTTTGTCTCGCTCGAGGTATGCGACACTACACTCGCTCTTTTCTGAGAAACAGATGTTGTCAGGTCTCGACCCACTGCACTTGTGAAATGCAGATTTTATGTGACAGACCTTACACAGTCAGATGCTTTACATGCATTTCAACACTACTGACGACTATTTTGTACGAACTTTGACCTCTCCCAAACCACACGAGATGCAGCTTACAGCTAACGAGACAGGAGTTAATTACTGTTTTAAACTGACGTGTCTACAGGTCAGTACTCAACCATGAATCATACATTGAAGCTTCGTTTGCAGAAAAACTTTCAGTGTTCAGACTAACCTTTATTTACATTGTCTTTACTGCACGATCTTGAGCTTTTGGTGCTGTGTTACTGTTTGTGTTTGTTGATATGTTTTGCTCTCTCTATGTATATATGCGTCACGTTTATTTCGTGTATGTCTGTATTTGTGTGTATTTAAGTTTTTTTCTGTACAATGCATTGAAGATACTTTAAACAGAAAAAATGAGCTATAGAATGTTTTATTTAATTAATGTACCGAGACACCAATTCTCTATAAACATACAGGTGTGAGAGGGTACATGTGTGTCTATGAACACATGCTTGCATACCTGAGCAGCCAGGTGAGAGGAAAGCCCGGATGTACAGTCTAGTCATGAGAATGACACGCTATGTGAGTGTCAGCAGAGGTAACAGGTGAGAGACTTTATCTAGACCTCATGCATAGTCACAATACACACACACCTCAGTCTCACCCCACCTGTCGCGCACAGAGGCTAAAATCAAACAGGAATGTGTGAAATAAACTTAGTTAATAACGAACACAGAACTCTCAGAAGAAAATAAGACATTTGCCGTTAAATGTGGCTCACAGCTCAAAGTTAGTCTTACCTTGCAGGTGGCTGGTGTAGTCTATGTATGTGGCAAGGTGTAGTGACTAGATTATCATGTTTCAGGTCCTTCTCTAATTACTCGGATATGTTGTCTTTGTGCGGAAGTGCATGTGTGTATGTGTGTCTGTGTTTTTGATTGTATGGATGCATCTCAGTATATTAGTATGGTGGGATCTTATTTATATATTCATTTGGAAGTATCAAAGTATGTATGCTTGCTAATTAAAAACATTGTTAAAGAAATATATATATATATAGAGAGAGCTGTCCTTTTATTTATGTACACATTCACATTTATATAACAGACTGTTTCAAATGCTATAAATACAAATCCAACTCACTTTTCCCGTTTACCTCAATAGACTCATGTGTACGACTGTTTCTTCCTGAACCAGAAAGATTAAAGCAGACGGTAGTTTATCAAGTGAATTGAAAGCTTTTCCAAGCAAAAAGATAGTAACACCTTCAGAAAATTTTACACATTCGTGAGTTGACGAAAGTAAATTTATTCAGCGCTTCATCGGAAAGCAGAGAGTGTCTAGAGAATGCAGTTCGACTGAGTTAATAAACAAATAAAAAAATAGCATAGAAATAATTGCTAGAGGTTGGCAATAAGTATTCTTCTGCAAGAAGTTACACAAACCCATCGTCTTTGTTTTATTTATAATAATTTAACTCTATTTATATCTTTATTGTCACATCTGTTCGACTTACCTTCCTTTAGGAAAGGGGTGGTTTCTGAAGAAACATTTCATTTTCAAAAAGAGGTCATAAACTAAAAAAAAAAAAGTCGCCATAAATGTAAAAATAGCGACTGGGTTTATCCACATGTGTAGGCTCGGTGTAACACCAGTAACATCCCCACTACGACGACGACGACGACCACCACCACCACCGCCATCACAACCACCACCACTTTCACTAAAACTGTTATGGTGCTGTTACATTTCCACCGAATGCTCCACCTAAACTCCAATATTTTTGTGCTTCTGAAGCTATAAATAAGGTCACGTGGGTGACAGACAAGACTACTAACACCATGGCAACACGTCTTGAGACCCTCCTCGTCATACACTAATGACAACTCCAGCACAGTTTGACACTTCCTCGTACTTCATTCAAAATGTTAGTAGCTGTCATGAAAGCTCAACTACCGCTTACTTGATTTTCGTTTTAAAAACTGTTGGCGACAAATACAAATGATTAAGATAAGGATTAAGATAATAAACAATGAACAAACAGGGGGCGTAACACACAGGGAAGTCGAAAGTTTTTTTGCGGAAAATAACTAAATAGACTTATGACAGCAATTAGCCCACAACCGACAGCAGTTAACGAAAAACAGTTATTTCGCCTTCCGGATTATAAACATTTCTGGAGAAAGATGACATTCTTTACAATGAAAGCGTTGAGGGGAGATCATCTGTGTCTTCTCCCCTGTTATCATGTTGTCTGCCTCGTTTGCACGATGATAGTGGTCAAAGGAAACACCATAGAGAACTGTAAGTAAAACCTATTTTAAAGGTCAGATAGTTTACACACATTATTTTTACATCGTGTCAGGTGTCTAAATATAGTAACAACATCCCACGTGTATTATCTGCGTTATCATTGTAGGTGACATCAAGACATGAGATTAGCCACGAGACTCAATATAGGAGTTTCTAGGTGTGAACATAAGGCTAAGACTTAACACAGGACAGAATAAATAAACAGTAGACTTGTATCAGTTTTCGCCATTACTGACATCCCGCAGTTTCAGGGGTGAGTCGATGACAGTGACTTCCCTTACTTGACTCCTTGACTCAGGCCCTCATGAACTTCCGTCCTCAACAAGCTTTCCTGTCGAGTGATCGCCTTTCCTCTCTACATTTGCTCAGCAGATGGTTGTCTCAATGTAGTGTTCAGTCAGTCGTCCCTTGACCGGTAACTGTCGTTGGGGGGATCACTTAGACCCGGCAGCAGTCAGGCCCCCCAGTCTTGTCTATTGTGGGCCACAGTCAGCAGGTCCTGTACAGGACGACCTGTCCAGACTTTGAAGTTTGTAAGTCAGTTCTTCCTCTGACCCCAGTTGTGTCAGCCACCCTCCAAGGTGCCTTGAAGGATAGACTTCGACATGTGCCGTGCCGTGTCACGTGGCCAAAGACCAGCTGACGTCACTTGACTGTTGAAAGTAGAGGTTCCTGGTGTATCTTTGTACCGCAGCTTAGGACGACCAATGGTTCTCCTCCCTTTTGTAATAAAATTAAGTATTAAAGACGAAACTAGTAAAAGTCACAATAAAAATAAAAGTATATAAATAATCGCCAGATTTTACACTGCTGAAGTTTTGAGACCATATTTCATAAAAACCTTTCAACATCTAACAGGCGCAGAGCTTGTCTTTGGCAATGACACAGACGATGTCATTCACGCCGTTACGAACCGCGACATCACCGTGACGTTTGATGTTGTGTTCGACAACTGTTCGTCCAAAGGTGAAGAAATTCTCATCAAAGTCACAGCAGACACGGCTGATAACTCTGTCACTGAATGCCACGTGATCAGAAGTGCCACTGTGTGTGACGTGTCCCGGATGACGTCATCGTGTCACTGCCTGTCGTCATCAGGGCCCGTCGCCTTTTCCAAGACATTTAGTCGCCATGGCAACGTGACGTACAGGTGGACATGGTGTTCTTGGCGATCGGAAAAAAAATTGTTTGTTGTGTCGGTCGGACCGCTCGTTCAAAGTGAGTCTCTGTCCATCTGCTTGGTCATCTTCCTCTGTCTCAAGCTTCTCTGATGATCTCTGATTGTTTCTTTGTTTGTGTCTTTGTCGATATACACAATGACAAAGTAAATAAACACACAATGAGTGGTCTGTCGATATCGTCATTAAGGGAAGTGGATGATCAGTGTCCTCACTTCGTTAACAAATTTCATCACTGCAATATTACAATCAACGACCGCTGTTTGCCTTTTGTTTGAAGGTTTTGTCGCCAGCCTCATCATGTGTAGCCATATAATTGTTATTGTGTTCTGGCAGACCAACCTGATGCTGACCCTGACCTGCTTCAACATCGAAAGCTCGTCTCCACCGTCATCTTCGGGGTCTCGTTCGTCTGTCTGTTTATCGTCGGTGTCATCGTGTCTGTTCTCTGCGTCAGGAAAGGTGCGGACATTGTCACTCGCCCTCGTAGACTATTTCTCTCTCTAACATAATTATCTCTCTCTTTCTCTGTGATAAATCCATTTTCTCTTAAATGTAAGTTGTATTGTTATAAAAAAACTTCGCAATATTTAGAGATAGAGTTATGTTATCCTATTAACTATAGACTTTGTATTATTGTTGTGCACTTTATTTGTTGCAATATTTGCCGGAAATAAACGCACTGGTCTGTATGTAACACCAGCCTACCGACATCTGACAATAATATTTCATAAAAATCCTGTCATCTCCTGTCACACAGTCAAGCTACGCCGGAGTCAAGACCAGTCATCTGCAAACGTCACGTGGTACAGAAGAGTGACCTCCCCTCGGCCTTCAGAGGCCTTCCCTGACGACAGGAGGATTAGCATCTCCGTGAACCTTGATGACCTTCCTCTTCCTTCACTTCCTCGCTTAATTTCACCCGGTAAACAACTGAAAGCGCCCAACCCTTTATCTTTGATACCAGCCGCTTTCTTACAACATTCTTTTAAGGGAGATCACTCTTTCTTATATACGTAGGTAGGTGTGTATTATGTACTTGTGTATTTATTCATGTACACTAACTGTCAACTTACTAATCCCTTGTGTTGTGTCCTCCATGTCAGCCCGGATGTCCGCCTGCTCTGTGTCTGGCAAACGAACCTCTACCCCGGATGGATTTGACTCCGCTGACGACGTGTTTGCAGAGGAAGTGCGATACTATCCTGCCAACTGCTCACCCCGGGTGTCAGAAGTCACTGCCGCCCACACTAGTCTTTCCAGGAGTCACAAAAAGTACCCGTATCCTATTTGACTATGTAGTCACCAACTACCCAACTCCCATGTCATCCAGTCACAACCGTCACAAGACTTTACAGGGGATGTCAACACGAGTATGTCAGCCTAGGCTTCTACAAAATTTGACAATCAGCCTGTGATTTGGGTTAATAAAGAAATTAAAAATGTGTTTTTAAGATATTTTTCACTAGTTTGTTCAAGGCGTTTATGAGAGAGATATCTTTGTCTCTCTTTGTTTGTGTGTGTGCGCGCTCGCGTTTGTCTACAATGTCTCACAATGTCTCTTTACAATGTCAAAAGAGTCCAATATTAATAAATTTATTAACTTTTTCAAAACACAAATTCCAGCATGTTTCGTTTTATTTACGGATGACTGATAACAAGAGAGTATGCAATTTTAGCTAAGGAAAGCCTTCTTTATATCAGGAACTATGGCCAGACATCTGTAGAAGTCTGTGGGTGGACGACTTTCTCTTTAATAAATACTTTTGTCCTTTGTCTAACTTTGCTGACCTCGTTACATGCTTCCTGATTTCAATCAGTTCTGAAAAGCAGTTGAAGGAGTTTATATTTGTTTGCACTGTGATCAAACAAGTCTATGTTTGAGAAAGAAAGTGAAGATATAAATTGTGTGTGTTGCGAGCGCGAGCATGTGAGGATATTTCATGTCGACGAGTTATATCTACATGTTGCTTTGTAGAAATATTACAAACCTGAATTAAATTTTCAGTGCCTCTAAAATGACAGTGTTCGTCCCCTGAAATATTTCCTTGACTTAACATTTCCTTGTATTTGTATATTTTCGAGCATTTATCCTCCTACATATATCGCGAGCTCGTGTCTAAGATCTTTTCTGTTCGCGTGTGTGTTTGCGTGTGTGTTCGCGTGAGTACATGCGGTTTTGTGCTTTAGAAAATTACAGGCTCGATGTTTCTCTAAGGATTTAGACGAATACATCAGATGTGGTTGTGTGTGTATTTGAAACGAAAGTAATATAATAATTTTGGCTACACTTCTTTAACGGAAAATGCAACTTCCTTTTGTTGCTTATGATCTCAAGCGAGGCAGCCATCGTGAGGTCCGTGTGTGAGCACATGTTACAGTTTGTTGGAATTTAATAGAGCATGGAGAAGCTGGGGACTTTTCTTCTCTTTGCTTTTGTGTTTTCTACTCTGAAACAGACACTCCTTGCGAACAATAACTGTAAGTACACAAATCACGTGACTGATGACCTTAAGGTTAATTGGAGAAGGGATTCTATTTACATTAATGTATGCAAAGCCAAAGTCACGATATTCTTTTTATGACCAGCAGTTAATGAGATGTTTCTGTACAAATATGTTTGAAGTGTTTTTGTATTTTCATCACAGTGAGGTTTGTTTAAAATATGAAATATCCTCGTCAAGGCGATGTTAACAGTCATTATCTTTTTCCGTTTGTGTAAATCGCGCAGAGGTTGGTTCAAGTGGGAAAACATTCCATATAAATTAGTTAGTACCATTATTATTTAATTATCATCAACCTTTGTCTTTTTTGCAGGTGTTGAGCCTAAGTTCCTCAATCAGGTGAATGACTTCTTTTGTGTGCAAGTCAATCAGGACATCAACATCACATTTGCTTTAGATTGGGTTGACTGCTCACTTTCCACAAGTGAATATTTAGTGAAAGTTATAGCCAACAACAGCAGTCACGCTGATGGAGAGTGCAGACTGTCAGTAAATAAAAGCACCTGCCGTGTCTCGGATAACACACCTGGGTGTTGGTGTATGTCACCGACTGGCCCAGTCAAATTCACAGAGAGGTTCACCCGTGCTGCCAACATCACCTATACGTTGCAATGGCACCGTGGAGGTGTAACTGAAGAAAAGAATATAACTGTTCGAGTTTTCGAGGTGTCGCCAACATGTGGTAAGAACCTGTATCCTGTTACACAACCTTTAATTGTTACACAACATTCACAAAGGAAACGACGATCGGTCACTTACTGTGTAGTTTTTAATTAGATAACGGTCGCCGTTAGAGACATTTGCAATCATCTTTCTCGATGTTTATATTGTCAGGACGACAAGTTCTTGAAGACGATTCGCCTCAGGCTAGTTTTTCCCTCCCTGGACTTGTGAGTGGTTGTGCTGTACTTGCTGTCGTGGGAATATTGGTCCTTCTTTTCTTCCTTCGTAAAAACGGTTTGTGCAACATATAATATCAATTTATCTGGGTGTGTTCCCGCTTACTCATTGTTTAATTTAGTTATTATAAATTTTACTCTCACTCTTTATTTCTGTATTATTATTATTATTATTATTATTATTATTATTATTATTATTATTATTATTATTATCTCAGTAAATCTTACTGTATTGCAGTGAATGTCTCGTCTCCTGTTTATTAGTTGCGACAGTTGGTCACTGTTGTCGCTGCTTTATGTCTTGAAAACACATGAAGTAGACTTCAGTAAATACAGTTTTCATGTAATGTACAGGAAAGTTCAGACGAGGTTAGCAATAGTACATTCTGAAAACAAATGTTATAGAATTTGCACATTTTTTTCACTGAGTTCCTTGGATTATAGTTAAAGGAAGCGGTTACTTCGGGTCTCTACAGCAGGACAAGAGAAGACAGGCCACAGGAGACTTTGTATCACAGAACAGAGCTGACGGCAAGTGTCACGTGACACAGTACGAAGACGTGTGGGATGCAGTGCACAGTCAGAGTATTGCAGGTGAACTGTCCTCTCTCACTAAAGTCAATCATCAACATGTGCGACTGCTATTTTCTATTCAGACAAAGCGGGATACATCTACGATTCAAATATATAATTTTACCAACCCTGAACTGTTTCCCTGTTGAAATCGGTGGATGATGGAAGAGAGGCAGTTGAACATGTTTGTACCCGTTACGTTTGTTCCCCTCTGGGCCCCGTTTGATTAGTTCACATCTTTCTTTGTGCTGGCCCGACTCATCATGACAAGTTACACAGGATAAATTATATATCTTATTTCACCTGTTGTTTTCTAAATACTGCTGTTCATAGGGAGGTCTGTATGATTTCTGTTTCCTACATTTCAGTGACAGCTGGTAGGTCCTTCTAGAATCCAGCCATTGTCCCAGCTTTCTAATTACTAGCTGCTACTTGACCCTAGCGTCTGGAAGCTTAACTAATGTTCATCTTTTTAGCTTATATAAACTATTACTGCTGTCTTAGTAAGGCCTCAGTACAGTATTAGCTTGTTTGCATGTGAATGCGGATAGACATATATACACTATTGTCTTGAGGCCTTCATTACATAAACATTCTTCGTGTGAATACTGGATAGACATACATTATGGCCTTAGGCCTTCAGTACAGTATAGATAAACTTGCCTGCATGGCGGTACTGGAGAGACAGATATAGATAATTGGCATTTAAAATGTATAGAATGGACATACATAGTAGACATAATATATATATAATAGACGTGTAATTTATAGATATTATATACTCATCTGCTGACTTTTCCTTTATTGTGACACCAGGGACTCGAGTAACAAGGTGTGTTGATCTGAGGGAGTCGGAGACAAAGATCTACTCAAACAGTTAAAGGAAGAAGATTATTTTATATTTTTAATCCATTATATAAATAATGAATTTTGAACTTTTTTTTATTGTTTCTGACAGAAATCCTTAGGATTTATTTATATTTTAGTGTAATAATCAATAGTAATAATCGGGTATGGAATAGTCTCTTTTGTAATTTGTATGATTTCTGAAATTGATATACTCTAGTTGTGAATTTTACTGTAATCTAAGAATTGTTATTGTGCCTAGGTGACAACGATTGCAGAAAATGTATTTAAAGTTTGATGATTTATTCATAAAAAACTGTATTAAGCTAAAATTCTGATGAAAATTATTCTACAACCAAGCTTCTGATAGCGCTGTCAATGATTCCCTTCACAAACAAATGCTAGAAAACTGTGGTACTTTGTAAATATTTCATTATCCAGTGAAATACATGTATTATGATGATGCTTTTTCAACTATCATATAGAATTATATTCGTTTTCTTACCACCTGCCTACTGGTGTTGGGGATAAGCACAACTTACACTTCCGTAGCCTTGATGGCTCACCCTTGCTACACTTTAGAATTGTCACGTGTCTCCTCTAGCAGCAAATATTTTACATAAAATAATTATTTGAAAAGCAGGAAGATTTACGTTAAAACTGAGAGTATACTTTGATGTTGATGGAGGCTTATGAATGATTTCATTAAAGTTCATTATGTTTGCTTGTTTTGACTTTTTGTGTCTTAGTTTACTAGCTGCGAAGATAAGGAAGTTTATTAACGAAAGTGTTTTACATTCAGATTTATTATGAACAGTACTGTGAGCTGTGGACTACACCCATGGACAAAGAAACAATTAAGATGACATTGTGTGACTTGTCCACATCAAAATCAAGTTCCCAATGCTTCAAAGAAAAAAAAAACTTAGACAAAACAAACACACAAATTCTTTTTCTCATACTCTCTGACGACTGCGAACCAAGAGAAAACAAGAGTTTGTTGTCATGCCTCTTGGGGTACTGTAGTTTTTGCAGAGGTGTGTGTGTACTCGGGGTATCCTAATGGGAGAGTAGGGATCAGTGTACTCCTTATGTTTGGTCTTGAAATTTATCAGCATTAGTGGTTATGCTCTTCTAGAAAGTTGTCTTCCCCTTTACTATTTCATGAACAAACAAGCGAGGGGGCAAGAAATGTAGTAAGTGTGTGTCTGAGGGATGAAAACTTTGGGGAAATAAAAGTAAGGGGGAGAGAGAATAAAGGAGGGAAAATGAAGGAGAGAGAAATTGACGGAATACAAATGAGAGTGTTCTTGTTGTGGTTTTTCCTTTCCCTCTTGCAGATTAACAGTCACTACAGGATGTAGGAATGAAGACACTGTGGGAAGAATAAAGTTGCTGGCTGGCTGTGTGGCGTTTTCGGAGGACCAAAAATTACATGAGACAAAATTATTCTTATAAAACAAACTTTGTCTTTCCTTTTTGCTCATCACTCGTCTTAATTCTCTTCTCATCTTCAAGTACTTATTTTCCTTCTTACTTTCCTTTCTAATCCTGTCTCTTGTAAAGCTGTTTCTCCTTCTTGTCTGTCTGTCGCAGTTCCTGTCTGAGCTAAAATGCGAGTAGTTCACATGTTCCTGTAATTACTGACATCACGATGTGTAATGTCAATAGAACAGGTCAGAAGCAGTTGTGAGTGTATTTTAAATACATTGCTTAAAGGTCTTTCAAAGGAAGTTTATTTAAGCTTTTACACGGAAACTGAAATCTTCCTTTGTGTGTATGTCCTTGTTTTAGAACTTTCTTAAATAGCTTATCCGAGTGAATCAGTGTTTGTGATCTCTCTTGCCCAGTTTTTCACATTTTACAGATTCCTAAGATGCACAGAACCAGAGAGCATTGAAATGCTTACTTCGTTTTGTATGTTTACGTTTGTTATTGTTGCTCAGACAGGAAAGATCCATGGGGGAGAGGAATACAACTGTAAGTAGAAACAAATCACTAATTTATTGATACACTTGTACTGAGGCAGTTATATCAGTTGTATGAAAATATACTTGGCACCCAGAACGATGCGGTGTATTGTATGAAAAAAGTTGTATTATATGCGTTTTAATGTGTGCCTGCTTGTTACTTCAATATACTCTAAATGTTTTATTGTAAAACTCCGACATGGTTGGTCTTTCCTTTTTTTTTTAAAGGTGCTGACATCAGGTTCCTCAATCAGCATGACGATGTTATCTATCTCAAAGTCAACGATTACATCAACATTACCTTTGCCATAGACTGGGTTAACTGTTCATTTTCTACGAGCGGACGGTTTCTCAAAGTAGTCGCTAAGACCACCGAGCAGGCAGAAGACAAATGCAAAATACTCTTGATCAAAGGCACCTGCAGTATCTCGGATGCCTCTCCGTGCTTCTGTATGAACCCCGATGGCCCAATCACATTCCACAAAAGAATCACCAAACCTGTCAACAGGACATATGAGTGGCTATGGTACCATGGAGATGAAGCCAAAGAAAAAATTGTCACTGTTCAAATTCTTGATGTGCCGCTTGAAGTGACGACATGTTGCGGTAGGTACCTGTACTTCATACTTAAAGTTTTACAAACAATCCTCACGGCACATCATCAGTCTCCTGTTATCTTTATAGTCATAAGAAACAACACAGTTCCTTGCAAGCATCTTTGCTCATTGCTACATTCTACTGTTTCAGATACTGAGGACTACTCGCCCCGTCCTGGCGTTGTTGTTGCTGTTGTTGTGGGTACTTGCTGTGTTCTTGCTGTCGTCGCCTTAGTCATCATTCTTTTTGTTCGTAAGAAGGGTAATATTTCATCTCGTAACATAAGTGTTTGTAATTTATCTTACTCCTTAAAGCACTTGTTCCTTGTATATAGTATTAAGTACATGTTGTGTAGTGACTAAGGGCTTGTACTACATTAGCACTTGTTACTACAGTCTGTTATTGTATTTATGTGTCATATAAGAGTTAATTCATAGAGCACACTAGTGTGATGATATAGTGGTAAAGTATGTATTTTGTGCTTTGAATAAAATAATATATCTCTATTACAAGACAAATAATTATGAGAGAAGCGTTACAAAATTCATGAAAGCCTTCTCTAGCCATGCCCATCGACATTTGCAGGCCTTGCGGCGACAGTGATGGCTATTCACAAACTTCTCTCTCTCTGTCTTTATTGGCCTCCCCTGTTTTTTTATGCCTTCCTGTCTTGTCTTTTCCTTGGGACACAGATCAGCACCATTCTTCATGTAGACATTTTACGTTTTGAAAAGTTGTTTTTATTCATTGGACTTTATTCATGCGAACCAAGGACCTTACTTCTCAAAAAGAGAAGACGACTCAGCACTCTAGAGTGTCTCCCCCACAGAACAAAACTGGCAAAATTTATGTTCACTTGGCACAGTACGAAGATGTGTGCGATGCAACACACTCAGAATAATGCAGGTGAGATCCTCTACTTAATACTGAACTATTTGTTTACTCTTATTGATGTAATAAGCTATGTAATAAGCTTTCTCTTGGAAGGTTGCATCACGTGTGAATTATAATTTTCATTTTTTTCAATATTAGAAATCTCTTTTTGTCTGTAAATGTCAGCTGCAGTATTTCCTCTTGATTTTAATGCCAGGAAGCCGTGTGACATCTAGTGCACCCACAGCCGATGGTACCCAGTCGGAGACACACATCTACTCACATGTTGGAGTGGAGGCAGGATGAAGTTTATACTGAATTCACTTGGCACACACACACACACTGGCACATGCAAAGCTCTCTCTCTCTCTCTTGCTTGCTGTTTTTTTTTTTTGTCTATTCACTCCATGGTCTTGTGAGTGGTTGCACTGTACTTGCCGTCGTGGGGATATTGGTCCTTCTTTTCTTCCTTCGTAAAAAAGGTTTGTGCATAATAATAATATCAATACAATATGCAATTTTTTCTGTGGTGTCTGTTTCCGCTTAATCATTGTTTAATTTAGTTATTAGTCATTATACTCTAACTCTTTACTTATGTAACTTACGATGCTGCTGCTGCTTCTGCTGCTGCTGCTGATGATGTTGATGATGATGGTGACTATTATTTACTCAGTAAGTCTTACTGTATTGCAGTGAATGTGTCTTCTCCTGTTTATTAGTTGGACTAATGGTCAGTGTTGTCGTTACCTTATGTCTTGAAAACACGTGCAGAATACGTCAGTAAATACAGTTTTCATGTAATGTACAGGAAAGTTCAGACGAGGTTAACAATACTACATTCTGAAAACGACTGTTGTAGAATTTGCACATTTTGTTTTCACTGAGTTCCTTGGATTATAGTTAAAGGAAGCGGTTACTTCAGGTCTCTACAGCAGGACGAGAGAAGACAGACCACAGGAGACTTTGTATCACAGAACAGAGCTGACGGCAAGTGTGATTTCTGTTTCTCATATTTAAGGTGTTAGCTGGTAGGTCCTTCTAGAATCCAGCCATTGTCCCAGCTTTCTAATTACTAGCTGCTATTTGCCCCTATCGTCTGGAAGCTTAGCTAATTTTCGTCTTTTTAGCTTATATAAACTATTATTGTTGTCTTGGTAAGGCCTCAGTACAGTATTAGCTTGTCTGCATGTGAATACAGACGTGTAATTTATAGATATTATATACTCATCTGCTGACTTTTCCTTTATTGTGACACCAGGGACTCGAGTAACAATAAGGTGTGTTGATCTGACGAAGTCGGAGACAAAGATCTACTCGAACAGTTAAAGGAAGAAGATTATTTTATATTTTCAATCCATTATCTAGACAGTGGATTTTGAACGTTTGCTTTAATGTTTCTGGCAGAAATCCTTAGGATTGTAGCGGGGGCGCTGTATAGGTTAGTTACTCCACCCCTCACCCCCTTCCACCCCACGCGTGGCCGCGCGAGCGGCGCGCAGCGCGAGACAGGGCAGCAACTGCGGGTGACGTAGTACCCAAGCTGCCCTGTACAAAATGAGGGCGTACAGCAGCGCCGCGCCTGAGTTAGCGAGAAGTACCAAGGCGCTGAAATATGCATCTGGTCCGCTGGAAATAGCGGCTCGCTACACTCAGTCTCTTTCCTTTTCCCCTCCCTTGGGAGTTGAGCTAGGCGGTAGGTTTGGCTAGGTAGGATTAGGGTTAAGTTTGGCAGTTGTTTGTTGCTAGATGTATATATTTTGTAAATAAATCTATGTCTTAAACTTTAGCACTTGTGTGAGCGTGTAGTGTCAGCGAGTGCTAGTGTGTGTACTGTCCCTGGGTATGTAGGCGTGACACAGCAGAAGAGAACACACGAGAAGGTCCGGCGAAACTGACACACCAACTGAAAGGACACTTTACGTGCAGTTAGTAAAGCAGGTCTTTTGTGGACTCCTAGGTCGGCTGTAGCTCGGGTGCGTGCAGAAATAGGGATAGGAAAAAGAACACAACGCGAGGCAGTAAGAACTAGGCGACGCACCCGACTAACGAGAGCCAGAATTTTCGTAGCGTGGAAAATTCTCCTAGGGAACTTCCGTCCTCTTCCGTGGAACAGCAAAGAGGATACGGACTGATTTGGCGCTAGGGTGTTAGCGATAGGGTGCCGGTCAGTCCGGTTACAGGATCTATTTATATTTTAGTGTAATAATCAATAGTAATAATCGGGTAATGAATAGTCTCTTTTGTAATTTGTATGATTTCTGAAATTGATACGCTCTAGTTGGGATATTTTATTGTAATCTAAGAATTTTTATTGTGCCTAGGTGACAACCATTGCAGAAAATGTATTTAAAGTTTGATGATTTATTCATAAAAAACTGTAATAAGTTAAAGTTCTGATGAAAATTATTCTATGACCAAGGTTCTGATAGCGATGTCAATGATTCCCTTAACAACGAAATGCTGGCAAACTGTGGTATCTTGTTAATATTTCATTATCCAGTGAAATACATGCATTATAATGCTTTTTGAACTATCATATAGAATTATATACATTTTCTTACCACCTGCCTACTGGTGTTGGCAATAAGAACAACTTACACTTCCGTAGCCATGATGCTTCATCCTTGCTACACTTTCTAGAATTGTAATGTCAGTGTCCTCTAGCAACAAATATTTTACATAAAATAATTGTTTTAAAAGCAGGATGATTTTCATTTTACGTTAAAATTGAGAGTATACTTTAATGTTGATGGTGGCTCATGAATGGTTTGTTCATTAAAGTTCATTGTGTTTTGCTTCTTTTGACTTTTTTGTGTCTTTGTATACTAGCTGTGAAGGAAGTTTACTAACGGAAGTGTTTCACATTCAGATTATTATGAACAGTACTGTGAGCTGTGGACTACACCCACGGACAAGGAAACAAACAATGAAGACGACATTGTGTGACTTGTCCACATCAAAATCAAGTTCCTAATGCTTCAAAGAGAAAAACAGACAGACACACACAAACACATTTTTTCTCATACTTTCTGACGACTGTGAACCAAGAGGAAGCAAGAGTTTGTTGTCATGCCTCTCAGGGTACTGTATTTTTTGCAGCTGCACGTGTGTACTCGGGGTATCATAATGAGAAAGTAGGAAGCAGTGTACTCCTTGACTTATGTTTGGTCTTGAAATTTATCAGCATTGGTGGTGATGCTCTTCTGTCTTCTAGACAGTTGTCCTACCCTTAACTATTTCGTGAACAAACAAGCGATGGAGCAAGAAATGTAGTGTGTGCGAGGGAAGAAAGCTTTAAGGAAATAAAAGGGGGAGAGAGTATAATGGAGGGAAAATGAAGGAGAGAGGAACTGACGGAATAAGAATGAGAGTGCTTGTTGTGTGTGTGTGTGTTTTGTTGTGCTGCAGATTAACAGTCACCACAGGGTGTAGGAATGAAGACACTATGGGTGGAATAAAGTTGCTGGCTGGCTGTGTGGCGTGTTCTCACTCTCAACCGTGAATAGTTGTTTTTTTCCTACAAAGCATCTTCCTCTGTATGCACAATTCTTTGTAAGCCCTCTCCTAAGAATGGCTGAAAGAATGTTTTTTCTGAGTTTCTGGGAAGTGACATCAGGGTGTTTGCTGATATCAGGTGACTGTACCTTGTCTCTGATTGAGTGAAGAGCACGAAGGTACAGTCAGCTGCATGAGTGATGTTCAGAGGACCAGAAACTACACGGGGCAAAATTATTGCTAAAACAAACTTTGTATCTCCTTTTTGCTCTTCACTCGTCTTAATTCTCTTCTCATCTTCCAATATTTATTTTTACTTTCCTTTCTAATCCTGTCTCTTGTAAAGCTGTTTCTCCTTGTCTGTCTGTCACAGTTCTTGTCTGAACTAAAATGCGAGTAGTGCCCGTGTTCCTGTAAATACTGACACACAAGATGTGTAATGACAATAGAACAGGTCAGAAGTAGTTGTGAGTATATTTTAAATACATTGCTTTAAGGTCGTTCAAAGGAAGTTTAGGTAAGCTTTCACACGGAAACTGCAATCTTCCTTTGTGTGTATATGTCCTTGCTTTAGAACTTTCTTAAGCAGCTTATCCGAGTGAATCAGTGTTTGTGATCTCTGTTGCCCAGTTTTTCACAACATTTGACAGATTCCTAAGATGCACAGAACCAGAGAGCATTGAAATGCTTACTTCTTTCTGTCTGTTTACGTTTGTTCTTTTCACTCTGAAAGGAAAGATCCAAGCTGCGGATGAATACAACTGTAAGTAGAAACAAATCTCTAATTTATTGATACACTTGTACTGAGGCAGTTATATCAGTACTATGAAAATGTCTGTAGCACCCAGAATGTGGAGGTTTATTTTATGAAAAAAGCTGTATTATATACATGTACTATTTAATATAATCAGACTTGTTCTTTAATATGCTCTAAATGCTGTACTATAAAACTCCTGCTGGGGGTAATATGCCGTCGGCCTTTATGTTTTTGAAAGGTGCTGATATCAGGTTCCTCAATCAGCATGACGATGTTATCTATCTCAACGTCAACGATTACATCAACATTACCTTTGCCATAGACTGGGTTAACTGTTCATTTTCTACGAGCGGACGGTTTCTCAAAGTAGTCGCTAAGACCACCGAGTACCATGCAGACGAATGCAAAATAATTCTGATGAAAGGCCCCTGCAGTATCTCGGACAGATCACTGTGCTTCTGTATGACCCCCGATGGCCCAATCACATTTCACAAGAGAATCACCAAGCCTGTCAACAGGACATATGAGTGGCTATGGTACCATGGAGATGAAGCCAAACAAAAAGCGGTAGCTGTTCACATTCTTGATGTGCATCTTGACGTGGCGACCTGTTGCGGTAGGTACCTGTACTTCATACTCAGATTTTACAAACAATCCTTACGGCACATCATCAGTCTCCTGTTATCTTTATAGTAGGTAAGAAACAACACAGTTACTTCCATGCATCTTCTTTATTCATTGCTATATTCTACTGTTTCAGATACTGAGGACGACTCGCCCCATCCTGGCGTTGTTGTTGCTGTTGTTGTGGGTACTTGCTGTGTTCTTGCTGTCGTCGCCTTAGTCATCATTCTTTTCATTTGTAAAAAGGGTAATACTTTATCTCGTAACATAAGTGTTTGTAATTTATCGCGACCCTTAAAGCACTTGCTTTCTTGTATATAGTATTCAGTACATGTTGTGTAGTGACTACTTTAGCACTTGTCTTTTATTGCACTTAGGTAAGGTATAAGAGTTAATTCATAGAGCACACTAGTGTGATGACATTGTGTGGTAACGTATGTATTTTGTGCTTTGAATAAAATAATATATTTCTATTAAAAGACAAATAATTATAAGAGAAGTGTAAAAAAATTCATTAAAGCCTTACCCATAATTTTTTTCAGACCTTGCGGCGACAGTGATGACTACTCACACGCCTTTTCTGTGTCGCTTGGCCTCCCCTGATTTCTTCTTTGTCTTCTTGTCTTATCTTTTCATTCAGAAACAGATCAGCCCTTTTCTTATGTAGAACACAACATTTTACATTTTGGAAAGTTGATTTTTATTCATTGGATTGTAGCTATGGGAACCAAGGACCTTACTTTTCAAAAAGAGAAGACAACTCACCACTCTCGAGTGTCTCCATCACAGAACGAAACTGGAGACATTTCTGTTCACTTGGCACAGTACGAAGATGTGTGCGATGCAACACATTCTCAGAATAATGCAGGTGAGATCCTCTACTTAATACTGAACTATTTGTTTACTCCAACTACTACTTGATCTTATAAGCTATGTCATCTCTTTCTCTTGGAAGGTTGCTTCATGTGAGAATTATAGTTTTCATTTTTTTTAAATATTAGAAATCTCTTTTTGTCTGTAAATATCAACTGAAATATTTCCTCTTGATTTTGATACCAGGAAGCCGTGTGACATCTAGTGCACCCACAGCCGATCACACTCAGTCGGAGACACACATCTACTATAATGATGAAGTAGAGAGCGAGGAGGAAGTTTATACTGAATTCACGTGTTGAATACATTTTACTCAGAAGGGAGGAGAGGACTTTAGGAACTTATCTTTCGTGTTTAGTATGTGTCATTAAAACAGCCATACAGAATTGCAAGGCCATCACGAAAGGTTTTTATTACACTTATCTTGTAGTTCTCTTCTGCTCAACGTTTTGTGAGGCTTAATTTAATTTAAAAAGCAGCAACATTTTTCATCAAGACAAATGGATTACTGATCAAATTAATGTTCAATGTTTTACTTATTTACTCCCGTTTTTTAAATGGTAGCCTGGGCTGTGGCACAACTCTGTTGCTAGGTTACCGGAAGCATTTCGCTGTCACTGTATATGTCGCGTACCACCCCCCAGCGTCCACGGAGCACGCTCAAGGCCACTCACACAGCAGGCCACACACACTCAGTCACTCAGCCGGAGGCAGGATGCGACTTACTTCTCGAACCCGTGCCCAAGCTAAGACCATGACAAAGACGAAAAGAACGACACAAATACGAAGTTTAATCAACAAAAGAAAAAAATATATATATATACCCAAACACCCAAATACCACACACAATATGCAATTGTGTCTTCGAAATCGCCCTCGGGTGGAAGCACTTTCCCATCTAAACAACCTACCTACCTAATACCTAATAAGACCAAGAAAAAAAAATACCGATGCGAGTACTCACAAAAAAAAAAAAATGAACAAAACAAACCAACAACCAGGTACTGCACCACCGCAAAGAAAATAAAAACAAAGCGCAAACGCGCACAAATTGTAACACAGCAGTAAAAAAAAAAAAAAACGCGCACCGCAGCCCAGTACAGTCAGTTAAACGTAGTTTCCCCCTCAGTCTTTAATTCTTAACACAGAACAGGGGCTTGAGGCGCTTAGTACACAGTCTCAGGAGCTGTTCACAGTACAGTTCCCTTTCTGAATGCAGGTGTAGAACCCGTAGACGTAGACGTCACAAATGAAGAATTGCAGAATGGTTGATTATATCTCAGACGAATGCTCGTCGAACAAAAATGCGTGGAGCCAGGACATAAGGCACGCACGCATAGCACGTATACACAGGAAGTACACAGTAAATACACACCAAGGGCGTGCACCCCGGACATACACAAAAAGCCTGAAATAAATAAAAGAACAACGGTCACTAAAAGGCTACCTGAGAAAATAACAAAACACCCCCTCCATGACCCCCTTAAACCAAGACATGAAATAGCCCTAACTTACACACATACAAAAATAAACTCATAAGGAGTAAACACATACTCGCGTATCCTAATGCTCAGGCGTGTGCAGCCTCCCATCCAAAACCAAACATAAAAAATGGGGAAAATCTGCACTCACCCACACGGCTTATGTTAATGACCGACGGTCACCCCGAGAAGAAAACGGAAGCACACTCCCGTAGACACTGGATGTCACAGCCCAGACTCCAGCCGTCTTCTCAAAAAACTCTCCGCTCTACTCAGCTCCTTGGTAAAAATCTCTCACCAGCAGCGACCAGCCCTCGAGCAGACCTCACGTGACGTAGCAAGCCTGTGACGTCAGGTGCTGCTAAAGACAACGGGCGAAGGCCTTGACCTCTTCCCGCGAACCGGACAAAAATAGCCTGAAAACACACGTTAACTGTCGTCTGCTGTCAGCTACCTCTCCAATACAGGAGCATCCCCCCGCGCTGAGAGACATGCAGACGTAGACGAAATCATGACACGCGACACTATACATAAGGAAAGTGATGGTGGTCAGATGAAGTGGACAACACTCATAAGAATGCAGCAGTCAGACAGGAGATGCACTTGTGTAAATAGCTTTTCTGTACAGAGAAATTCAGAATATAAAGCTCACGTGCACACACGCGCGCACACACACACCGACACATGCAAAGCTCTCTCTTTCTCTGTCTTTCACACACACACACGCACATGCAAAGCTCTCTCTCGCCTGCTGTGTTCAGTGTTCAGTGTGATTAGATGACCTCCTACATCTAGGCCTGGAGCCTCGCAATAAAGATTAAATATCAGTTTTGTGCTCTGGAGTTGAGCTTTGTGATGCATGCATATGCGCACTTGAGTTAGTGTGTGTGTGTGTTCATGAAGGCGCAGGTGATTCTTGTCTTGCATTTTAAGAATCTGGAAGTGAAATTGTGAGAATGACATGTTATTTTTATCTACTCATCGGTGATGTCTGTCTCTACGGATGACATGACAGGTGGGAGCAGACGGTAACTGTAACTACTATAAATGTGGAGGCTGATGAGAGTTGCCGTAAGACTTCATGTCTAATTATGATTAGCTTGTAGAGGATGTCCCACAAAGTGCTTCAAAAGATCACAACATTGTAATCCACGTCCTTCTGAAATTAACACTTTAATGTCCAGTAGAAGATACACATATTAGAAAGTATGCGAAAATGCATTCAAGTCACGTGGTTTTCGGTTTACACTTTGCAGTTTATTCGTTATGCTATTGTTGACTGTGGTGAATTAATTGCCTCATTATTTTGTTTACTTTCCCTGTGTACAAAAAATGTATTTGGCTGTGTTCAGAAATCGGACTTTTTACAGTTTTTACTGCCTGCCTAACTTTATATTTCCTTAACTGAACACTTCCTTCTTGTTACATAGTGGACTGTGTGTGCGTCCTTCATTGTTTACAGCGAACGCATGTGCGCACTACTTTGTGTAGTGTATTGAGGAACAACGACACGCGCATACATGGTTTCTTGAGAATTATCTACTAGGAACACTATAAAATAATGACTGCTACATACATATTTCTGAAAAGGTTGTAAAGACTTTTAGAAATCTGAACTTAAACCAGTTTTTTTCTTGACCAACCTTTTCTTTGGAGGGTCACGTGACTCTGACAGTTGGATGGCTTGCACAGCGCCAAGCAGTGCTGACCTCAGGGTTCACATCATGCAGACTGCTTCTTGTTATCGTCTCATTGCTTTTGTGCTTTTTACGCTGAAATGGACACAGCATGCGACAACTCAACATCATTGTAAGTATTTACAGTAGATGTAGCTGGTGTTTCTTTTTTACTTTGGGGTTACAAAAGGAAACATTTCATTTGTGCTGTTCTGTTAAAACCTACACAACTGGAATTTGTATTGGCACACAGAGTGGTGGTCCTCTAACGCAACGATTAGCGCCTGTCACCAATACGGTGAAGGTTGGCTGTCCTGGGTTCAAATCTCGTCTCGGTCAGGCTGGTTTTTTGTTTTTCTATGTACATGGCATCTGTTTACAGGTTTGATTGCCTTGACATGATATAGTCTTAGTTGCTGGATCGCTGTAAAATACCATTACCCCACCCTATAAATATAATGTAATCATATTTACATGGCATTTTGTTGCATTTATATGTCTTCAACTTGTGGGGTCATTTTGTGACTTTAATCAATTCTGCTCCAGACCCATTACAAGTTTCTCTGTCCACGATGCAAATCGTCAATCATTCGTAACTAGAGCTCGGGGTGTAATCAGCTGTCATGTTTGTTTATTTGAAACAGGTGTGGACATCAGGTTTCTCAATCACCAGAATGATGTCATTTATTCCGTCGTCAATCATTACATCAACATCACGTTTGCTGTAGACTGGGTGAACTGTTCACCCACAGATGGAGGCTTAATCAAAGTTGTAGCCAACATCAGTGGACATGATGTTGATGAGTGCAAACTGCCAGTGACCAGAAATATGTGTAATGTTTCTGACAACACCCCGTGTGTCTGTTTGTCCCCTGCTGGACCAATCACCCTCTGGAAGAGGATGACAAAGGCTGGCAACATGACCTACTTGTGGCTTCATCAAGGGAAGGTGATAAAAGAAAAGGTTTTAATTGTTTCTTCAGACAGTAAGTATCTACATTCCTACACGACAACCTCAGTCAAATTCTATTCCCGAGTTCAAGATTTAAATTTTGTTACATATCTTTAGCATCTTATCTCTCGTGTCAACATGTATCTCAGACCCAGATCCTGTTGGTGAAGCCTTCGTGCCTGCAGTGAACTCCACTCACGACCCTCTCTATCGTCAAGTTTTGATGGGCGGCGTTATCGCTTGTTCTGTTATTGTCGTCGTCAGCATCATTGGTGGTGTCATCGTCTGTTACAGACTAGGTAAGAGGACTACGTTAACACTTGTGAAATAAAATATAAGGTAAGCGTTAATGTTTACAAATTAAACACTAGAATGCAGTGTCTATATTTTCTGTTCTTTTGTAGCTTTTTCTAATGTAATATTTAAAGTAATTTGCTCGTGTTACAGTCGGCATAGCAAGCTAAGGGTTAATACAGATTTGTTTCTATTTGTATTTGTATTGTGTTTTGTATTTGTGTCTAAAAATTGTGTCCTGCTGCTGCTTGTCATTTTTTGTCGTGGCACGGACGTGTGGAAACGAATTCGTTAACAAGGAAATATTAAACTGTTAAACAGTTTGTAGACAGGAAATCCGTCTAGCTGTCGTTACTGAATACTAACATGGAATGTTTTAATGTGTAAAATACAGTAACATGCAACATACTAAAATGACAGAATTTATATTACAGCTATTTGTGTTACATCATAAAACAAGCTAGCATTATGAAATTTGCAGCAAATTTAATTACAATAACAGTTTTCTGTTACAGTTATAATTATTTTAGGATCGAGAAATCATATTAAGAAAGAGTTATAACTTCGCTAAAGAATTAAACTGTGAAAAGATGACAGGAGTCTGTGACACAATCCTGTAGGACTCGAATGACTTTTTAAAATGAGGATGCCAGTGGTTTGGTCTTTATCATCTTCATCTCAAAACATTGCTGATATTATTATATTGATAGCTGTAACTATATCTCTGTTTGTTAATTACTGTATTTTAAGTTAAAAGAGCATGTTAAATCTTTATATTGTTTATAATTGGAATAGGTATGATCCGTCGGCGTCCACAAGCAGGAGAGCGTCGCCAGAACTCGGCGAAAGGTTTTTTGACTGATGGATGGGAGTCGGACAGACCGCAGTCTGAGGGACTGTATGACGACCTGTACTCCTCAACAAAGCTCTAATAGCAATATAAGTAATTTTTGTAAGTTTATCTGAACTATTAAGAACTAAAAACTAAATTTAACACATTTGTAAACTTTATATTGCTGTAACAGTCCGATTATTTTCTTGTCTCTGCAATAAATATTAAAGAGCACATAAATATTTGCATTCACCTGACTAGTTATAAATGTCTGTTAGAAATGAAATTTTAGTCATCGATGCAAATGCGTGTTTTTGCGAGGAATTGGTGACTAAACAAAGACATGCACTGAAGAAGGAGACAAAGAAGTATAACTAGAACCAGTAGATAAATGTAAACAGCTATAACACAGAATGTGCAGGCCCATCCTATAACAGCCAATGGTAAGACAAAGATTCAAAACGACATACGCAGAAAAGGGTTGATTTATTTATATATATATATAGATATGTTATCTATGCATAGTTAAATATAATCATTATATGATTATGAGACAGCGACGACTACGATAAGAATAATTATTAGCTGGTGTAGACACTGATGATAGTGAACTGAGAAACTGTTGGTATGAAGATTCCACGACTGACATGTCAAGTAAATAATCGTCTTCCCATTCTTTGTGTTCTTGTTAGTGTGAGGAGTCGGTAGTGGCTTCAGTGGATTCCTTCATTCATTGCATCCTGAGACTAGCGAGGTGTTTATCGTGACCAGTCACGTGGTCAGATCTGATGGAGGGCAGCAGACGTGAACTGACGCCAGCAGGACAGTCTTCATCCTGCCTGAGAATGGTGTGGCTCATCGGCATCAGTCACGTGTGAGCGATGACGTTTGTCTCGATGCCTAGCTGACTTGAACTGTGATTTAGAGTGATCTGAGATTGCTGATATAAGAACTTTTCCAGTCTTACGTTGTTTCAGAGATCACTGCAGCTGACCAGAAATTGTTTATTTACATATTTCATCGATTGATTATTTTCTTAGTTTGATGTTCGACCGCTTGTGTACTTGTCTGTTGTGTTCTTGTCTGTCAATAAACACAAAGTTTACACAGAGAAGTTTCTTGCAAGAATGGAGTAACGTTGTGGATACTTTTTGTCAATGGCTTTTCTATAATATTACTGTCAATACTAATACCAATATTATTATTTATTATTATTTAGGCCCTTCGCCCCTCCTGGGGCATAGGCCATCGACTACAGTCTTAACTGTTGTCGATGTTTTGGTAGCAAGGATTTGTTTTACTGGGTGGGGGTGCTGGCGCCACGCCCAACCCTCCTCCTTTTTCAGCCGGGCTTGGGACCGTCCTTGGCGGAGGCCAGCCGTGTAAACAGATGCCACGTGCAGAGAAAGAACAGCATGCCCGAGACGAGAAATGAACTCAGGGCAGCCAACCTTCACTGTATTGGTGACAGGCGCTAACCGTTAACCAATATTACCGGTCCAAAAATTAGTCGCCTCTATGGTAGACTAATAGCTTCAAGGACAACATAGGCAAAAAAATATCAAACAACTAAGTGACTCGTTTACTGTTTTGTCCCCTGTACATCACGTGTATGTGCCTTTCTGTCAGACAATTCGTATTATTGTCCTTCTCTACTACCCAACTGAACAGTTGACGGTATGTACACAGTGTACATTATCATAACTGTTGATGGCCTGTACACAGTGTACCATATCACAACACTGTATAGTCTCTAGCAAGTTTGTCAAAAGATGTCATCTGCAGACCTTATACTTTTCATCAGAGCTCGTTGGTGTCACGGTAGGGAAAAAGTCTCGCAGTTCATGTCTGGTTCAAAGAAAGCATTTCTTTGTTCAATAAACTTTCTCTCTCGTCACGAATTCTATCAGAAGACAGGAAATAACTACAGAAATCATCTAGAGTGTGGAGATACAAGTGATGACCACAACAGTGCCCTCACCCTACAGACTTGTGGGATACAACGAAACTTTGTCTACATGACGAGTGGTCAGGAAACTACAACCGGACAAACATCTTCACAGACACTAGCATGACAGTCACGTGATTACTGGCCCGTAACCACTCGTCCTCACTAATGCGTGTAACTTATTTAGAAACCGGATATTAAGCTATTAGAGAACACACATCAGCTACAGCTCCACCCTATCTTTCTCTCTGTATGTCGAAGTGGTCCCCTACACACAATGTTTAAACACGGACGTGTTTAGGTTTATTGCTGTCGGTCTGCCGAGACCAATGCCGAGCTTATTGCGAAATTCTCCGCTGTTAGTCTCTGCGAGCCTAAATAGTGAATGTGACTTAACCGGAAGCTTTCTACACACCTGTCTCTTTTTAGTAGTTAACAGGGAAAAAATCGTCTGCCAGCAGTCCAGTAATACAAGTTCGTGGTTTGAAGACTCGGCTACACAGCAAATAATAACTCGTCTGCATCATAGCCCTTGTCTTTTTTCACGTAGTTTTACGACGGGTACAATTGACTAAACTGCTTGCTTTCAATACACAATTGTACTTAGCTGCTTGCTGTTAAAACACGAGGTCCTTATATTACTTTAGCTTATTCTTTGTTACTGCTCGAGGACTATAGAGCTGCAACAACACCTCGCCAGCGGACCCGGTATACGAAAACCCCCCTCAGTTGGACACAGGTGGTTACCACGTCCTTTGCCTCGCTCTCTACTGTTATTTTACAAGTCTGCTTTGGTCTCCCAACTCCCAGTTCGCACCATACCGAGTATACGGAGATAACTGTCTAAAAGTCATACTCAGCTTGCGACAAAAGCTGTCCTGAGCTGATTTGTAACAAAACATGAAGTTTCTGTGCGAATCGAGTTGGAGGCATTTTCAACAAACACCTGTTTCAGATTTCTGGATTCGTGTTCAATCCTTTTTTTCTTGAAAATCGCCTACCATTGTACCAGCCCCGAAGAAAGATTCAGTTCAGTGTCTTAATGAATGTAGACGAGTGCCCTAAGTATCGTTGGTCATGAACATACTAGAGGAAATAACATATGCACTGATTCTAAATGCCAGTGAAAAAAAAATGTCCTGACCCACTGCGATTCGCAAACCGAACCTAAAGAAGATATATAAAGAGTAATGTCAAACTGTTTATCATCCGCATTCTGTATAAATACCCTGAGATAGCAAACACTCATTCAATGGTGATTTATCATTAGCTTTTAACACCATTCAACCATATCTCCCAGATAAAACACTCCTTTCGCCCGTCCTTCAAGTGTCATGGATCACTAGCTTTCCGATTAACGGGCAACAGCGACTACTGGTCAATGGCACTTTTTCTGAACCACCTCACCTGAGGCGGCATTTTATTTTTACTGGTTTTCTCCTTATACCGAAAGCCGCTGAAATAAGCAGAAATGACAACCTTTTGTACTATTAGTTGATAATGCTGCACTTCTCTCTCTCTTTTGATATCCCAGTGGACGCCCGTAGGTTATTAAACTTGGATAAATTTATACCCGGTGCGATGGCAGTCCTTAAGAACATATTATCAATAATGTCAAAACGATGGAATTTAATTCCCGGAATTTTCAACTGTTACCCATGATGAGAAGGTTGACAACATTACGGCTATGTCAGGAGACCCGGGGCTAGACCAACACTCAGGCCGACACGTGACGTCACTGGGATACCAATACTCAGACTGTCGTGAAGAAGACTCCACGGCGCCTCACGTGCGGTAAGGTACGTCCTTGTCAGTTCCACAGAGGTCTTCACTTTTACTTATAAAGTAACAATGAGTTCATCTGTTTTTACAAGAATGTATATAATTCTAGGACGAGGGACGTTTGCTGTACACATCAGCCCCAAAGATACTGGGACAGCCCAGAGTGACCTGCCCACTCCGTGTAGCAGGCAGAAAAATTGAAAAGGGTTTGTAGGTCTCCGTGATGACAGACAGGTCCTGTCGAGGGAGTTTCATCAACTTTCATCGAGAAGACGATTCTGTGTATCTGTATGCAGGACTAATGGAAGTTGTCCTTCATTTTCTTTTTAACTCTTTTGTGTGCGAATGAATGTACATCACATGCGAGTGTGAATCGTGTATGCGGGTCTGTGTAGTGAAGCGGGTACGATTTATTATGATATTCCTGATTGTTATTGTTGTTTAGTGTGACGGGTATTAGTGTATTATGATACTGGTGGTTGTTGTGTCTTTGTGTCTTTACTTAGGAGACAAGGACGTAACAACAATCCTTTACATGCAGTTTCCGAGTATGGAGTCCCAATAAAGGTGGCCATGTCGGACATGTTATAATGTATGGAGTCCCAGTGACGGTGGTCATGTCTGACATGCTACAATGGCGACATTGTCGCAAGTTTTGAGAGTTGGAAGTAGTTTTACCCTACATCCGAGTGGGACACAACCAGGCGATGTCAGCATCCTTACGAGCGATGGAGTGGCGATGACGTGCGATGCTGGCTGAGGTTGAAGTCGTCTGCCGCCCTCACATCACGTGACCCAGGGATGAACTCAGTACTCGCAGTCCTACTACTTCTGAGTGTTATATTTTAAATATAGTCTTTTCTTGTCGTTCAGTCGTCAGTCGCGCTCTGTTTTCTTCCACACAATCATGCCATTTCTTTTCACCTTCGGCCTTCTATTTCCAGCCACTATTCTCTGATACTTCACACACTCAGGTAAGTGTCAGTGGCAGATTGAAACTGTATTATCAATGTCATATCGCAAGAAACACATTTAAAGTTTACGTATGTTTAGTGGTGTATAGTTTCTGGCTAATTTGATGGATTGTTCGGAAAATTTCACAGTTAAAATCTATTTGCATGTTTTAACATACTCTGTTAAGCATATTAAGAGGTTTATACAACAAACGCTGACAAGCATAACCAATAGTATTTTTCCATAATATCTATAATATTTTGATAATATAGTTATTAAGAAAATCTAGGAGCAATCGAATATGGGTGGTGCACTGTTTCTGGTGAGCAACGCGAGAGCTGTAAGTTAGAGCCATCGACTTCCATTGGATTCGTTTTTCTCTAATACTTGAGTGCAATAATAGAAGTCATGGAGAAGATGTTTGTATAAAAAGAGTGAAATAACAAAATAATTTAAAAAGTAGCCTACCAACTAAGCAAACGACATTAAATAATTTTTTTCATTGACAGACAATAAAGTTTGTTTTCTTTTTCGCTGAAAATTATTCCTGACGTCACAACCCACATGGTCACGTGTGGAAGGCGGAGCTACGCCCTCTCTTTCCGCCACCTTTGACCTTTCTGGAATGTAAGCAATTCTGCTAGTGTACAACTTTGTGCTTGACATTTAGTAATCAGTCTCGGATGACCGACAATAAACTTACCCACACGTGGTCATTTTTATTTTCTTTCTCAACCTCCCGGATTTTAATGGGAACTGGGGGGAGAGGGGGGTCGGTGCTAGCCTGTGTCCTGGACAATCTCTGTGCTGACTATGCGGGTAGGTGTGGGTATAGTTAGTGTAATACATGTAGAGCTAAGTCTTGTGTAGTCTAACGGCATTGTGTGTGAGTATTGTGCTGTAAAGGAAACAGCTGTTTCAGGCAACCAAAGTCGAGAAAAGTGACTTGTCCCGAGAGCAATCAGCCCATCTCCGGCGGTGCTGTGATGGCCATCTGTCTATAGTCTACAGCTTATAGTCTATAGCCGACAGTGTACAATCTATAGCCTTACCGACGTCTGAAATACTCTCCATTGCCCATGCCTGCTTCAAATAATAATCCCTGATCACCCTTGTTGACAAAAGAGCCACAATGACATTACTGATTACAAACCTGATTAAAATACTTTACTGCAACATCCATCAATGACTACTCAACCTCACTGTGACGTCACTCAATAATTACAGGCCTGCTTACTAAACTCCAGTGTGACGTCACAGATCGAAGACCTCTGTCAACCATGTCTGGTCTTCAGCCGTCTACGCCGCAACAGGTAAAGCACAAACAAGTTTGATAAATCTCGCCCTGGTAGCATTTGACATCATCATCATCATCCATCATCATCATCATCATCATCATCATCATCATCATCATCATCATCATCATCATCATCATCATCATCATCATCATCCATCATCCATCATCCATCATCCATCATCCATCATCCATCATCCATCATCCATCATCCATCATCCATCATCCATCATCCATCATCATCAATGTCTCTTCTTTGCTGGTTTAGTGTAATGTTGGTAAACATTTAGTGTCATCCCCTGTGTATTATCATCTCAGTGATGCATCCGGTGTTCAGTCTCATGAGGTTTTCTCACTGTAACAACTCAGGGACAGCGCCCTAAAGGAACAAAAGGTAAACACTATTCTAGAGGTCGTGGCCGGGAGGAAGTTTACCTACACACCGTGACTGACCAACAGGCTGAGTTACTTACTGACACAGGTGAGTGGAATGTTTAAAGCTACTTCATTCTTTAAAGAACAATAGCTAAAAGTAGGATGAAAGGGAAACAACAGTGAGGTAGAAAACATTCATAATCAATAAAGCCATGGACATGATAAAGAACCTACAGATAACGATTATAATGATGTTGATCATAATACTCATAACGATCATGATGAGCATGGTCATGAGTACAGCAATGCTGATGTGTACTCGATGTATTTGTTTACATTTGTATGCGCATTGACAATCACATTGACAATCACAATTTTTTAAATTTTATTTTAGCGAACTCACGTCCTCTTGAAGAGGTGAAGAAGAAGTCAGGCGTTGACGTAGAGTTTGACCCCAACCCCTCACCTGTACCAGGTATGAAGGTTGTCAACATCCGGGGTATTTCTTCTCAGATCCAGGCAGCAATCCGTCTCGTCAATCAGAAGACTGGCTCAAAGGTTTGTTTGTTAAAGCAATATAACAATAGTGTATATCAGACAATGACAAGGAGACAAGTCAAGTGCCTTATTGGCTGCCAGAATTTTACAATGGGCCATAAATAGTAACATATAAAACTCGTTAATACAAGTTTCAGCAAAATCTAAAGCATGCAAAAGGGCTTTAGATAATAGGTCATGCATATTTTAATTTACTAAATTGTTTTGACACAGGAAACATTACCAGTCCAGGCCCAGACATACTGGCTACAGTGGGTTGAGGCCGCGTTCCCTGATCTCGACTCTCGCGCCTACTTCCTGCCTCCTGTCTACTTCAACCGCGTGCCCATGACCAGAGAGACAGTTGCTGGTCAGGATGTTCTGGTCCTACAGCCAGGTCAGCCAGGTCAATCAGGTCAGCCAGTTCAACCAGGTCAGTCAGGTCAGACTGGTCAGTCAGGTCAGTCAGGTCAGCCAGGTCAGCCAGGTCAATCAGGTCAGTCAGGTCAGACTGGTCAGACTGGTCAGACTGGTCAGTCAGGTCAGACGGTGATGATTCCATCCGCTGCTGCTTCCATTCCTGAGCCACGTCGTGTTCAGGACAGTGACCTCAGAGACGATGCAGCCATGCAAAGGGTGCTCTTGTGTCTCCAGAAACTGAGTGAAGACAACAAAGAAGTCATGGTTGGTCTGACTCAGCTTCAGTTCGGCGAGTACCTGGGTGAACCTTGTTACGCTGCTGCAGCTGCACAGCTCCCCTTACCGGCCAACCTCCCTTCTGCTCTACCACGGAACTGGAAACAGGGCGACTTTGATGTTCTTCTCATTCACCGACATTTTGGCTTAGTCACCTGCGAAGTGAAGGCATTTGGTGACAACACACAGGCACTGAATATGTCGAAAGACGATAAAGACAAAAACATCAGAAAGAAGCTGAAAGAGGCCATGTCACAGCTGGACAAGGCGGAGGCCATGTTGTCTCACCTGGTGTCCGACATCGCTAAGGGTCTGCCCGTCACTAAGGTTATCGCCTTTCCCAACCTCACAACTAACGAAGTTCAACAAGCCATCTCCTGCGACGCCAAGCTCACTCAGGTTTCTGTTCTTTTCTGTCCACTTCACATACCTACACATGTCCATTGTAGTGTTTGCCAGTGTAAAAATGAAATTACTTGACTATCAATATATGAGAATCAGGTGATCTCGCTTAGCTGTGTTGTTGTTGTTTTTAAAGGCTGCAAAAGTGTAGTGGAAATGCGCGAAACTTAGGTGGAGACAAGACATTGATTTGAGGTTGAAAGAGGATATTGTTTGCATGTTTTCACTTTGAGGGGATTCCGCGTTGTGAGAGGGGGAGAAGGGGGAATAATTAATAAGCGCCATAACTAGATACTGTCATTAATAAACCTATTCTTGCATGGGGCACTGAGTGGAATTTACATATTTCTTTCCTCTATACGTATAGAGTTTATTTTTTAAATATAAAATGTATTTTTAACTATACAGTATATCTTATAATTAGACCATAAACTCTATTAAAATACATTTTTTTGCATAGTTGTAGAATTCATTCTATAGCTAAGCAATTCATTCTATACTATAAAAAATCCACACACACACCAAGATTGCCCTTAACTTGGGGCTTCATTGGGCTTTTTGACACCAATATTAACTTTTAGTTGGTTGCGATATCATTATCAAATATCTGGATAGCATTATCAAATCTGCCTCCTGCCTTGGCCCTAGTCTCCTGCATTAAATTAAATCCCCATACTATACATCCAAGCTGTTAGTTTAGCCCTCAGAAAAGTAAATCTTCGCTTTAACACCTGTTATTATCGTCTTTTCGTCTTGGTAAGACGTGTTTAGAAATAAATGTACCCTTCTTATTAAAAATTGCCAATTTACAAGTTTTTCAGGTGCTTTCGAGAATGTTTCTAACCAGCTAATGGTAGACTACTTTACTGACTACTTCATCTTCTAATATCAATCTGATTACTTTCATTTTACTGTGAATAGTATATGGAAACTACAAACTTAGACATGTTATGCTTATTTCTCATAAAGTTAAAGGACCTTCATTTACAGGACCTATGTCAGTGTCTGGGAACAACAGACCCCGCCAACATCGCTGGACTGTTTCTGTGCTCTGATCAGTTGTCTGACCCCAAGACCCCGTGTGACGTCAGTAGTCACGTGCTGAAGGAACTCGGACGCTGGTGGCAGCGACGTGTGGCTGGGGCTGGACCTAACAGTCACATGACTTCACAGGTGTACAAGTGTCTGGTAGCAAGGTGATTATTAAATCGATGTGTAGTCATAATACTCTAAAGAAGTCTGCATTGTCGTGTACGACAAGATCACTATCTAGATGACAGATATTCAGATGATAGATGTTAGTCAGAACACTTTCATCGTCAAAGATGTCAGCAGCTGATTGCAGCTCAAGAGTTCAGGATTTTCATACATTTCTCCCCTATGGTTCCTTTGTATATTTATAACATCATTCGCAGGCCACGCAGAATTATCAGATTTAGAAATGGAGGTCTCTCACAGATCGTTGTCCCAGTTTTCTTAGTTCCGTGTCTTCTACAGCTACAATATTCAACTGCAATGACATAAACACACCTCCTTTTAGATGACAGAGATTTGTTGTTTTCATACTTACCTGATTTTGTCAAACTGATGAATTTAGATCGTAGGTAGTAGAAACAAAGCAATGCAATGAAAGCAGATGTTAGTTAATTTAGTCGGAAACTGTTTCTACGTTGATATTGCTCCATAGCAGAGGTGGCATTGCAAGGAAACTGAAGTACCTCGGAAAAAATCCGACTCCCGGCCCTGCGAACACATTGCACATAAAAAACCAGAGACAAGATCCGAACCTAGAGCCTCACACTGCAGTGTGGAAAAAAAGAGTATTTTACCCGCTACACGACGAGCATCCAGAGGGCCAGCCACATACACGATAACAGAATGCACCTCATCAGGAAGCTGTTGGACTTATGGAGATGAATCTCCATCTAAAACGACTGTCACAGACTGGTTTTAGCGACTTGGCAGTGGTCACTCTAGCGGTGATGACAAACATCATGAACCAAGGTCTAGGTCTTGCTGTAGTGAGGAAAGCTGATATTGATGCCAAAACAGGCGTTTTAAAAATGGCTGAATAGTGTCGAAAAGTCTGTTGCATTTTTGTTGAAAATGTTTTAAAAGAGTTTAAGAATAAGAGAAAAAGGTTTACAAATTTCTACAGATTCGTTTTCTTCCCAAGTTTGTGCGAAACACCTGCCATCGCGGATGACAGACGAGTTGTGCTAATTGTCACATCGGAAATATCACCACATTTTGAAAGGCTTGTGAGGAAATTCCAACAGCTTCACTTTTCACATTAAACTCATTAAGTGAACACCGCAATGTACACATGTTTTCATCCATTTTCACTAGCATTGTTGTATAGTTACAAATACCATCAACAACAAGCTCCAGACCTTTACCAACCGATGCCATATTCTGGGAAGAAGATGGCCTGAAAAGATCTCCAACAGCAATCTGTGGAAAAGAACCAAACAGAATTCCACTGGCAAAGCCATCAAAAAGTGCAAAAGGGGCTGGATAGGACACACCCTGAGCAAACCACCTGACACCATTGCCAGGCAGGCACTTGACTGGAACCCTCAGGGGAAGAGGACAGTTGGGAGACCGAAGCAGACTTGTAAAAGAACAGTAGAGAGCGAGGCAAAGGACGTGGGAACCACATGGGCCCAACTGAAGGGGGGCTGCCCTATACCGGGTCCGCTGGCGAGGTGTTGTTGCGGCCCAACGCTCCTCGAGGAGTAGCAAGGAATAAACTAAACTAACTGTTGTATAGTCACGTGACGTGCATTTTTGTTAGCATGAAGTAAAGAGACAGAAGGACAATAAAACATGAGAGTGACACTAGATGACAAATCCCTCTTGTCTCACCTTGTTGTGAATGTACAGATGGTGTGGTCTCCCACCTGACAGTCTGACAGTCAGCCGTGACATTCGTGTCATGACAATGATACAAGTCAGTTCAGTCCAGCCTATAGCTGACACTCCTGTCATTGCTGATGATATGTGACATCATATTCATGTGTTCGTTCTCTTTACTTTCTGTCTCTCACACCTGTTACTGCTGACCATATGTGACATCATGTGCAGTACTTTCTGTCACTCTCACATCTCAGTAATCAGACAGCAAGTCGTTAAGATGTTAATGTCATAGACATGAGGTCAGTTAGTGTTTGTGTCACTGAGCTGTCGTCTGCTTCACTTCATGGCAGAATATTAGAAAAATATTATCTGACAATAAAATCAGCTTTTGAATGTTTTGCTTCTCTCTACACATCATTAAATTTTACGAAAATGATGGGATATATCATCAATAAGTGACACTGGCAGTGCTTAGTGTAAGAATAAAATGTTTATTTTAATGCTTATGCTATAAACATCTTTTCTTCTACCCTCCTCACTGCCTGCTACAAAGTTGTTAAAGTATAAAAATATATTTCCTTGTAATTCTATGTTGCATGGTATTTCATCTTTTCCATTGTCAGCAAATCATGATCTATATTACAGAAATAAGCTATGGAAGTGTTCATCAGTCAGCATAAATTAGTGAGAAAACACAAATGTTCACTTTAGTTTCAACGGAAACGTGCATTTTTCGAGAAAAGTAAGACATTGATAGAGTCAATGCAGTTAACAACTAACAATATATAGAATCTCTTCTGTACTTCTTATTAATTGTTTCTTTGTAAAACATCACAATTGAATATAATTATTCATTGATGTAACTGTACTAGATTCTGTGGTCCGGCGACAACAGTTACTGTGCCATGTACAAGTCCTCCCCGTGTGAGTGTCAAGACCCTGGGTCAGGCCGTGTGGTGGACAGGACAGTGCTACACTGCTGTAATAACACTGTTCCCTGAGCAACTTCACCTGCTGAACACGGCGCCTCCCAGACTCTTTGTGGCCGGACCGCCCGGTACAGGTAAAACTGTGGTGTTGCTGATGATGGGTATAAAATGGCTGCGATGTGGTCACCCCGTCTACGTTGTCAGTACTGTGCACAACAGTCTTTTAGCGTGCAGCATGTTGTATCACCTGTTGCTGCAGACGGTAAAGACACAACAGTCAGCAGGTGTATCACCCGGTCAGCCTCACTTCCTGCAGTTTGACATTGTTTACGATAAAGACGCGGAAGAGGCCGCCAACAACTTATCACAGGCGGCGAGTGGAGGGTCGTTGTACGTCATCGCTGATGAAGCGTGGTGAGTAGCACAGCGTGCGATGTGATGATAGATACACCGGTAGATGCCGCTCTCCTGTATCACAGAATCACCGCCAGGTATTTAACAGGTGGTGATTCCTCTTGCGGTACCTGATGCAGGTGTTGTGATGCAGGTAAACGTAGATCAGTTCTCTTACATCAACTGTAAGACACTTGTGCAGCAACACGTGTCATTATTTTCACGTCGCTTTCATAGTTTGTATGATGGCGTCATTGACCACGTGATGATGATGATGATGATGATGATGATGATGATGATGATGATGATGATGATGATGATGATGATGATGATGATGATGATGTAGTTTTATAGCGCGCTAGTATCCGCATCACAAAGATGCGCTCAATGCGCGGTGATCCCAGCAGCCACCAAACTGCAGGTCAAATGAAAACTTCAAAAAAGTTTAAACAAGTGAGTCTTAAGATTTTTCTTGAAAGATCCAATACTATCAGACTCCTTGGTCGAAAGGGGAAGCGAGTTCCACAAAAGCGGGGCTACATTGGAGAAGGATCTGAAACCCGCAGTCTTCTTGTTAGTATTCCCTGACTGAACACTCGGTCGTTCAAGTCTGAAATGTGCTGCTGAACGAAGGTTCCGCTGGGGTTGGTAACAGCGAATGAGTTCTTGCAGATAGGCAGGCGCAAGGTCGTGAAGACAGCCATAGGTTAAGGTTAACAATTTGTGCTCAATTCTCTTCTCCACAGGAAGCCAATGTAGGTCACGTAGTACAGGAGTAATATGATCAGTTGTTTTCTTTCCTGCAACTATCCTCGCAGCCGTATTCTGCACTCGCTGTAGCCTCGACAACTCGCTCTTTGAAATCCCCCAGAGGCAGCTGTTGGCAAAGTCTAATGTAGAACCGATGAGGGACACAGCAACTGCATTAGCAGTCTTCTTATTAAGACAGGGTCGGAGTCGTCCAAGTGTGCGGATATGGAAATAACATGCCTTGACCACAGAACTGACATGATCAGACATAGTAAGAAGATTGTCAACATAGAGGCCAAGGTTCCGTACGGAGCTGGAGAGGGGGATTCTAGCTTGACCCACTACGATGGAGTCTAGAGAGACTTTGCTAAGGCTAAGCTTGGAACCACATAGCATCGCCTCTGTCTTCTCATCATTAAGCTTGAGATAAACATAAACACATATTAGTGACAGTAGACAGTGTAACACTTGTATCTCTGTAACGCTCATGCCTGTGGCAGGTATCGACCGTTCAAGACTTTCTGTGACAAGCTTCTAACACAAGTTCCTCATCTCCATCTTTGGGCTGCAAGTTGTGACCATGGACACGCACCCGCCGGCTGGCAAGTGGAATATTTAACTAGACCCCTCCGCTCTCCGCCGACCGTCGTCAGGGAAGTCGCCAAGCATAGGGAAATCGCTTACAGCGGATGTATCCGACCGTACAGTGAGCGAGGTGTACCCGACCACACAGACGGCCCGCCAGTCATACAACTGTATCACCGAGGTCATGGTCACTCAGGTAACAGGCCAGATAACTGTGTGGAGTGCGGTCGTGAGGTGGCGAACTTCTTACGCAGTCTCCGTGTTGGTGTTACGGGTAAGTGTGGGTATTGTGTAGTGTAACATCTGTTGACAGGTGAACACTTAACGGTGTGTTGAGAAACATTCTTGTGAAGAAGACAGTGTGTTAGTCACTTGTGTCTATCATGCTATATCACCAGGTCATTGTGTATATCCATGTGTCTGTCAGTGTGTACGCTGCATCTCCGACATGTAACTTACACAAAAAATTCAATTTGAATGTCACAGAGTATGTCACGACAACAGCCACGAACGTCACCTCTACCTGTGGCGGCACAACACCACCCTGCCTGCAGTGGAGAGATGTGCTGGTGTTGAATTGCGCTGGCGTTTATAAGGGCTTAGATACAGTGAAGGGGCTTAAAGAAGCAGGTATCCCACTGCGGCTGATGACGGATGATGACATCGAAGACGTGGCCACAGCCCGCAGTGACGTGGTGTGGATGATGAATGGAGATCTAGCTCGTGGTCTCGAGAGAAAAGTAGTCGTTTGTGTAAATGTAGACGTTCATGAAGATGTTTATCTCCGACCTCACTACATTTCCCGGTGTACGTCACAACTTGTGATTGTCTCCCGCTGATGACTAACTGCTGATTATATGAAGTTATCACCTGATGACATCATAGACATGAAGTAATTATATTGTTATACACAACACGAGGTCCATTCCGTGTCTCTGTTTAAATAACAACTAGTGTCAACATCAACATCGTACACACTTGGTCTAGTTTACGTCTCACTGTATAAAGGTCTGAAATAAAATGTCTTCATGGGTCTAGTCTAGTCGCAAGTCATTTTGACAAATAAACTTGCAGTGTGTGTGTGTGGGTGTATCCATATGTTTTGCTTGCGCGTATTAGTCAATGATCGAGTGTGTGAACATTATGTATATGTATTTGTTCCTGTGGACGTCTGTGTGTTGTGGTGTGTGTACGCGCGCAACGTAAGTTTTGTCAACACGTCGTCGAGACTGATATGCTATGTTTTCAGTACAAGTGTCAATATAAATAGACCCAGTTAATAACGAGCGCATTCTAGAACAAATTTCGAGTTAACACCTGTTATTACCTGTTGTCATCGATGTGTTATTGCCCGAGTCGTCAGTCAGGAGATGAAACTAGTTTCTCATTAAATCTATTTTTAATATTTCATTTGTTTTTCAAGTTAACTAGTGTAGTGTTCTTTTGTCGTTCTAGGACTATTATTGCTCCCTAGTCAGCACTAAACTCGTTTAATTTAACACAAACTCACAACACACAACATGAGTATCAAAATAAAAAAAAAAAACGGTTGCAGATCGAGAAAGGTAAAATTCAACTTTCCCTAGGAACTACTCTTGACACACCATTCTTTTCAAATATAAAAGAAATTAATCACATGCATTTATTTTTCGAAAGAGTAATTCAATACACAGCGATTTCTTCTTGGTACCATTGGACTGGTTAAGGGAAGCTATCCATTTTGGACACGTGAAGCGCAAGGTTTGTGGAGTTATATCCCATTATGAATCGTTATTTCTTCCGCGGAAAAAAGTATTCCTTTTATTGTTCTAAAACAGAGTGTTACAATATTCCTGGTTTTTAACCTGAAAGATGAATACTGGCCCCAGGGTAACCTGGCACGTGGGCGACAGTTGAACTCAAGTCTCACTACCCACGGCAAAAGCCCCACCCCTGCTGTTCCCCGAACACAAAACTCGATGTAACCTATAAAATAATAGATTTATTCAGCAGAAAAACATACAAATACAGTGATACCTCGGTTCTCGAACATAATTCGTTCCGGGAGGACGGTCGAGAACCAAATTGTTCGAGAACCGAAGCAATGAAACCCATAGGAAATAATGGAAACTGGATTAATTCGTTCCAAGCCCCAGAAAATGCCTATTTACTGGCCTAATTTGTATATAATATGTAGAAAAACATGAGTCTCAACAAGAAATAAGAAATAAAAGTGTATTTATTAAAACAAAAACAAAAAAATAAAATAAAATGTACTGTACAGTACAGTACAGTACAGTAAATTGTGTTTCATTTACTGTACCTGTACCAAACTTTATGGCAGGAGGGAATGAATGTGGAGGGAGGAGGGAAGGGGGA
>SRHC01000423.1:120568-168738 GCA_004794325.1 Pomacea maculata | reverse complement strand
TCTTTACGGAAGAATTTGTCAATTGTTTGCTGTTTTTTTTCTCCTTTGCAAAATTTTGCGGAAAGTGGACATAACATTGTCATTAAAAATGTTAACTGCTCTATTTGCTACCACTTTATCAGGGTGATGTTGTTCAACAAAATTTGCGATTTCTGCCCATTTTGCACACATTTCATGACTCTCTCCACAAAAGCGTGACTCTCTCTCTCTGCACTCACACTGATGACGCAAGCAAGGCGCGCTGGGTCGAATGAACGCCATTCGGCTCAACTCGGCTCATCTCGGACGTTCGGATGTTCGAGTTCCAAATATTTGTTCGGATTCCAAGACAAAATTTTCTCGAATTTCCTGGTCGAGTACCGATTTGGTCGAAAGTCAAGGCGTTCGAGAACCGAGGTATCACTGTACATACAATAAAAACAACCGTATAGGAATATTCCCAGTACCATGCGGGCTAAATGTACTTCCACTAACATTAGACGTGTATAGGTAGACTGGTGTCTGTCTGCCGAGACCAACGCTTATCCTCTTGCGAAGTTCTCCACTGTTAGTCTCGCCTAGCCGAAACAATGAATGTGTTTAAACCGGAAGCTTTGTATACACCAGCCTCGTTCTAGTAGTTAACTAAGATCATCTGCCAGCAATCCAGTAATACAAGTCCGTGCACTATTCCAGTACTGTTACCTCTCTCTAAGCAGCCATTCACTTTCACACACGCATCAAGTTAGTTCTGATGTGCAGCTTTTCTTGTATTTGAGGTTCCACGATGGTTGTTTGGTGGAGACCGATACTCCAGCCGACAATCACGGCACTCCGATGACTTACCCTCGAAAGAGTCGCTTCGCCTGTCCGTCGTCCTTCCCGTCCGATGGGGACGACACGCAAGTCACAGACAACACTGTGTCCCACATGTATTCTTTCTTACAACAGATTACAAAGATTTGTACATTGGATTACACAATTCTTTATTATTCCGGAGCTTGTGTTGATTTTAGGGAAGGGCAGTAAAGTTCGCCGATGACTACAAACCATAAAGAACACATCATTGTCATAAGCGACTCTCTGCTGTGCTTGTCTGTCCACAATAGCAACAGTTTAAGCACTATTGCCTATGTTAGTTATAAGATTATTGGTGAAAAGCAGAGGAATTTGGGTTTTTTGTTGCAATGAGTAAATTGTCAGGAAATTACTCAATATCTGAACATGTTGCTGCAGGAGAACTTGTTTTATTAAATTCAGGCAAACCTTATGCTATGCGAAAAATGCAGAAGCAATAAATATATACACAGAAAATCATTTCCTTTATCATTTCAACTGCTAAATAGTAAGTGAAAGGTGTGTTTGTGAAGGGTATGGTCCTAGATGTAGGAAACTAGGAATTCTTTTAGCAAGCCATGCATTCTTTTACGATGTACTACTTTGTTTTGTAACTGAGCACTTGCTTTGTAACTTAGCAGACTTAAAGTTGACCTCCAAACTTGTCATTAGTCAATAACATTATATTTTGTGTGTTCAAATCACCTTGTTCAGTGAATGTATAAAGTAGTTTTCAACATATACTAAAATTTTGCCCTCTCTAAATGCCACTCTGTGTTTAGCATGTGTGTAGCACGATTCGCGGTTCAAAGCCCCTTGTTTTCTAGTTAATATTTTATTTGTTGACTTAGGCCGTAGGACTGAACTGTATCCCCAGGGGAGAACAGTCACGCGACTGATGACGCAATCTCCATGTTAATTATTTTACGTCATTCAATGCCATGGGTTTTGACGCAAGACAAAGATGGCGGTTAGGATGCAAGCGTATCCTAGCAACTACTTTAGCGACGAGAGTGTGAAGCGAGAGCATTGATTAAAATTACGTGGGGAGGGACTTAAACTAGGTGATCAACGCTTTTCCCTGGACACTCAGAGCTGATCTGTTTGAGAAGACAGACCTCCGACGTATAGCATCACGTTCATCTGCCTAAGGGTGGAGTTGAGTCATCGCCTTTTCTACCGAAGGGGAGTGTAGAATCTATATCGGCACGACAAGGTATTCAGCGGAAGATCTGTGTTTGTGGACAGACCTCCTTCATTAACACTAGTAGTCTTAGCGCTACATTTACAACGGACGCTAACGCTTATCTACCGAAGGGTAGAGCTGAGCTGAGGGCTTGAAGAGCAGGACTTGTGACTCAAAGCTGTACCACTGGATGTCTGTGTATGTAACGATCTAGTTAGATTCATTTTTATTCTTAATTCTCCTTGTGGTCAGGGAAGAGCAGTCGCGCGAGCACTGACGCGGCTCTGTGTGACTCATTCTCTTACGTCTTGTATGGAATGACGTAAATGAGCTTAGCACAGCGTAACTAGGGTGACGGTAGTCAATAGAGGGAGAAGCCATGTAGTACTTATGATTGGTTGGCACAGCCTCCAAGAAAGTCTGTTAGGAGGTCGTCCTAGTTACCTGGTCGCTAAGGGGGCCTGATTGGTCAGGAGGGAAAAAAGGATGAGTTAACTAGGTGGTTCTAACGTTTCTCGACACAGTCGAGACCAAGCAGCTGGAGAGTACAGAGCTCCGTGGAGAGTGAACAGTGTGAGGTTAACTGCCTCCAACGTATGTCCAACGTTTTTTCCAGTGGAGTATTATCATGTGTATTCCGAGTTGTTGTGTAGTAATTAATTCAATCGGAATATAACATCTTCGCCGATACGGCTTTAATCTCTCCTTAGCCTCACGAACTGCGTGAAGTGATTCATTGGATTAACCTGCTGGTCCAGTCGGTCATCTCGCCAGCCCGCCTGATAAACGTTAGGAGGAGGTTGACGCTGGGGGAGTAGCGTTCTTTTATTTTGTTTCATCCACATCTCATCGTTAATTAATTTCATAAACATTAAATGTGTTAATCGTTGGCCGGACCTTTTTGGTTGAAAAAGGTGAAAGAGTGCGGCGAGGGTGGTTTACATGCAGATGTTTACACGCGCTCGCAAACACATTCTACACACTCTTTCGTAAAACGTTACAGTGTATGGATATTGAAACACTGTTACTAACAACAATAATCGGACTACTGGATCGGCAGGCTTTCGAGTCAACTAACTGACAGTGCCAGAAAGGTGTAATGGTTCATAGGCAATAGGCTTTAGACGTCGTTTTTTGTTTTTTTTTTTTACTTTTATCTTTCCTTTCTTTCACCATTCCATTTCTTTCGTGTTAGACATTAAATGTGGTAACTGTTGGCTGGACCTTTTTGTCTGAAAAAGGTAGAAGAGTGCCGCGAGCGAGTTTTACATGAAAATGTTTATTCACGGTAACATATATTTTATAACACACTCTTCACAAAACGTTACAAGCAGGTAAACGAAGTTGTCCTCATTCCATTTACATGCTTACGGGGCATGATGGATCGCAGCAGAAGCGAACTGACGCCAGCAGGACAGTCTTCTGCCTGCCTGAGAATGGTGTGGCTCACCGGCATCAGTCACGTGCTATAGACGTTTGTCTCGATGCCTACCTATCTGTCATTTTGAGTGATTTGAGATTGCTGCGATAAGAACTTTCACAGTCTTATGTTGTTCAAGAGATCACTCCAGTTGACAAGAAATTGTATATTTACATATTTCATCTATTATTTTCCTAGTTTGATGTTCGACCACTTGTGTACTTGTCTGTCGTGTTCTTGTCTGTCAATAAACACAAAATTTACACAGAGTTGTTTCTTGCAAGAATGGAGTAACACTGTGGATACTTTTTGTCAATGGTTTTTCTATAACATTACTGTCAATACTAATACCTATTACCGGTCCATACAAAAAAATTAGTCGCCTCTATGGTCATCTGATAGCTGCAAGGACAACACAGGCTTCTGTCACCTACACACTGAGATGTTCGAAACATAAACTACACTCTTAACATGCACTTGACTTAGGTTGTGTACAGCTTGTCTAAAAACATATATATATATTGTTGTTAGTAAATAATGATTTGATAGTATGAAACAAGATAGTGATAATCAAGAAGCAAAAAAAAAAAACAACAACAAAATAAAAAAATGAAAACAACTAAGTGACTCGTTTTCCGAAAGCGCATTTTGTTTTCGGTTTCCAGGGAAGCCTTGACAAAATTGTATTAGAACGGTCATTGCTGCTCCACTACACTAGTTCAACCGTTACTCAAACTACGAGCTGCGCTTAGGTCATGTATCTCGAAGTGTTAGTGTAAAGGAGAACACACGTATTTGTAACAAACTAAAAACATAACCTTCACACATGATCACTGTCATGTGGTAACTTAAATGGGGAAGTAACAATCTTCCCAATGAGGGTCCAGGGTGGCTTGGTGATTTCTGCAATAATCACTGATCATTAGTGTGTGTGTATATGAGATATTTATAAATGTCAATTGTCCTACTGTATCCCACTGATAGTGACACACATCTGGGCATCCAGTGGCTACATGGTTGCTTGATGACATAAGAGGAAATAAATATTTCCTTTTCTGAAATATTTATCAACATGCAACACACAGTCATCAGGAACATTAACTATGATAATGAGCAGTAAGCAGATCATTGGTGTTCACCTCGTACTCGTTGTTTTGCTATCGTCCTTCGGTATCGTCAGGCAGGCTGAAGCAGTTAATAGTTGTAAGTTCTTCTCTACATAGAGAAATGTTTCTTATTGAAATCGCCATTGCGGAATAATGTATTTGATGAGAATTTGTTGTAGTAGAATATCATGAAATGTTCTACAAAAGGTTGAGCTATTTTTTAACGTTACAGATATTTTCTTCGCTAATTCATTTTACATGTGAATAACTAAAAACAATTGATGCTTACTCGTTGTTTTGTTATCGTCCTTCGGTATCGTCAGGCAGGCTGAAGCAGTTAACAGTTGTAAGTTCTTCTCTACATAAAGAAATGTTTCTTTTAAAATCGCTATCGCAGAATAATGTATTTGATTAGAATTTGTTGCAGTAATATACATCATGAAATGTTCTACCAAAGATTAAGCTACTTTTTAACGTGACAGATATTTTCTTCGCCAATTTATTTTACAAGTGAATAATTCAAATATGTTTGTTGGCTCCTTGTTATGAATATACTTCAAACGAGGACTGTAAAATGAAATTTTTCAACAAAGTGAAGGTTGTGCATTGTATTTGACAGGTGCCGATCTGGTGTTTGTGAACCAAGGTAGTGACACCATTCATGCGACTGTCAATCGTTCGATCAACGTCACGTTTAAAGTTGTTTGGAAAAACTGTTTATCAGTTGCCGGTAATATTCTGATCAAAATATCGACGAAGGGTGATACCTACCCTACCGATGAGTGCAAGCTGACTCGCAATGTAAGTCATTGTAGTGTTTCCGCCTCGTCAGCTGCGTGCTACTGTGTGACCTCTGCTGGTCCAATGATCTTCAGCAAGACCTTCACCCACGTCACCAACGTGACGTACACGTGGAGCTTGGGGTCTGGTGTCAAGGACAGAGCAATAGTTTTCATCGTCACCAATTATAGTAATTATGGTAATAATCTTCACATTTTATTCTTAATTAATTTATACTTACATAAATACTTAAACTTTATCAACGCTTCTCTTTTTTAAGTCTTATTTATATTTTTGCATTTCTTTCAAAGTGGTCAAAGACTGATACTATCACCTGCGAGCCTAAATTTTTTCATTTATTAGGATGAAGCAAAATATAATAATATTGTTACTACAGCATAGTGCGTCTTTGTTAATTTTTTTACCCTTCATTTTCCCATTCTATTGACATCCTTGCGCTTATCTCTTGAATGCTTGCTGGCCGGTGGCAATGGTGCCAACAGTCTCTATGTCCTGATGAACTGATGTAAAATGCTGAGTAGATTAATGAAGCTCTTCATCCTTCTAATCACTTTCACTACTTTATTATTTGCATCTGTATTAATCCTCGAACTCAAGAGGACGGTGCAGTGAACACTACACACCACCAGGGCCATCAAACAGCTTTAATCGGTGGAGTTGTCGCTGGTTCTGCAATTTTTGTCTTTGGTGGGATCATTGCCAGCGTTATCGCCTGCTGCCGACATAGTAAACGTTTTTATTTCTAGTCTTTTTTCTGTTTATATATCTACCTTATCTGATAACTTCAAGAGTCCGTTGTAAGACGTCCATTTTCTCCGATATATTCAAGTGCTGTATGACATGGGAAGGAAACGGGAAATCTTAACACGGATAAAGAACTATTATCGAATAGCTGAACGTACCACATTGAACAAAACAGGAAGCACCATTAATTTGTAAAGTGTCTTGTTGTGTAATTTAAACTAAGACCTAATTGATATTAATGTCTACGTATCTGCAAGAACTGTAAAATCATTTCGCTCTAAGAAATGCAATACGGGGAAAACATGAGATAGACAAACCCAATTATATATATAGTTGCATGTCTTTCAGCCTACATAACAAGTCATGAAATAATTTAGAAAAACACAATAGCTAATTACTCACAGATATCGTTTAAAATAAGGTATTTAACTTTTTAGTCTTTTTCTACTTCTTTGTTTCTTTCTTAATATTGCATTCACAGCCATGAAAAGTCAGACAGCCCGGCCTTCCATAGAAAAAGACAGGAGACCGCAGGCCTTGGGGTCGTCCTCACAGAAACGCTTAGATTCCATGGGGCCTCAGTCAGAGGTCTATGAAGAATTGTTTGAACTACCAGAATAATGCAAGTAATCCTTTTTTCTTGTTTCATTTGTTTTTGAAACGTGTGCACACCCATAAACTGACGTGGGACATCGTGTGGACGACTTGAGTGAAAAAGCTTCACTTTGGATAATGTGACTTCACATTAATGAAACAAGAATATCAAATTGGTTTTAAACTAATAATTTGGTAGTCTAATTTTCTGTGCAAAAAGTTATATCTAATCTGGTTTGTTAAAGTTGAGTTAAATACAAATGTGTCAGGTGTCTATCTGAGTATGAAACAAACATTTTAATATGTGATTAAATGTTGATGGTTGATGACTTGTCATCAGTTGGAGTACATCACATGATGCCGACTATGCTGAGGCGATCTGTTCATATTCATCGGATGATGTCCCCACCAGGAGACACAATTTAGCATTTAGCTTTTAGCAGCTACATTACTTAGTCAATGTATGCTTTCAACAGTTTCTATTTCCATTTTAATTCTCATTTCTCTGTGCCCTATACTGATACACGACATCAGCTCCACATGCTATCAATACGTTGATATATTTTTAATTATTATTAGTTGATCTCTATTTTTTGCGCTTTGTAAGCAAGACCAGGATCTTCCTTGTGTCCCAGTATTAATTACAGGATATTATTCAAATAAATGCTGTTTCGATTTCTGTTTATCTTTGTTTATCTATCCTTTCATATGCAGTGAAAGTGTTGAAGGTTATGGCGACACGTTGCTTGATCACAACATAATGAACCGAATAGACATCTTGACAATTCTTCCATAAAAATATATTACATCGATTTGGCAATAAGAAAGATTGAGCTTTAAATGTTATCAAGAATCTTCGCAAGCTAAGGGAGCTATAATTTCGTATTTAAAGATTGGAAACGAAAGATGTTTTTAACTTCTGAAAGATAATAATATTGTTGTCACAAAACAGGAGCTGAATTTTGTAAAGCTTGTAATGCATGAAACAGTTGACAAATAGTTGAAAGACCAAGAGAAAGAGTGAGGGAAATTGTCCATCACCTATAACGATACAAAAACAGTGACAAGAAGAAAACAAACATTCGTGACCAATAACAGGAATAAACTTGTCTTTTTTTGACCAAATAGTTTAGTACAAGTAATTACAATCTTGTTTATTCCTGAGCAAATGCACGTTTCAGCAAAACATAAAGACGAAAAGACGAGAAAAGGAATGAATGGTTATCACATTAAACGAAATATAGCAAGAAAATGTCATATGAACGGGCTAACATAATTACAGGCAAGTGTTTAAACTATTTTTGTCTGTAAAAGCAGGTTCTAACAAAATCTTTATTCATAGGCGAGTTTTTGTACAATCAGTCCACGTGAAAGCAAGAAATTGGTGTAAACATGTAGTCCTACTCAAAACAAATACACAACCATTTAGGTGACCTGTTGCAACAAACACTCAATAAAAAAAATCAAATGTCTAGAAATCAGTAAGGGATGGACTGTGTGGGTCTCTCGTTCAGCCGATGACTGGCATCAGTGATGACAGCTAGAGACATGAGGAAGTAGAAGCTCTGAGGACAGAGGAGATAACTCACGTGTGGTGTAGCCAGTGGACGATGATAGCATCATCGCTTGTATCCTATAACCTACACTCATTCATTCACTCTCACAGACTACCACCCATTAACTCAGCCAGTCACCCACCCACTCACTGTCCTGTCACCGAGTTTGTTGGATGGTCAACAAGTCGTACAGATTGAACTGAGGATAAAGATAATGAGGATAATGAGGATAAAGCATCCTGAATGTACGTGTTTGTGTGTGTGTCAGTAAGCAGACAAGAGCAAGTGTCTCTCTTTGTAAAAGAAGACAAACTGTGAATACGTGGCAAGTCAGTCTCATTCAAATCTTTTTAACTAAAGAACCAAGAACAATTAGCAATAAAGTAATGTAGCACCGCTTCTTGTTTCTTACAGTTCTTACAATTCTTACAGCCCCATAAAACTGTCAGAATCATCTCAACAGTAAAATCACTGTATATGTGCATGTAAGCTGTAAGTAATGTCTGTGACCATGTGTCTAATTCTCTAGCTTCATGGCTCATATCAGCGTGGAAGTGAGAGGAGTACTGTAATTATTTCCTCTCACGTGTTTGTAAAGCGCGTGCGGAGCTCCATATCACGTGACCTCTGACGGAGCAAAGAAGCTTTGTCCCGTCCACGGTCCAGCCGTGGGTCAGTAAACTTGTCGCCTGTGGAGCTCAGAGCCTTGAGTGTGATCGTCATCTTGCTGACCATGACACCCATCAGGCAGCACTTCACTTCTATTTATTTTCTTCTGATTATGGCGATGACACTTCAGATGATAAGGCAGTCTCAGACAGAGGATAATAACTGTAAGAAACATTCTGTGACATTGAATAACTTGACAAATGTTTGTTGTTATTCTACATTCTAACAGTTTGTATGACATCCTCTGACTCCTACATGTCTCTTGAATTATTTAATATTGAAATGCAAATACTGTAACATTACTGGGAAAGTCAGTACATACAATTATTACAAGTCTTAATTTAAGAGGAAGATGTTATAAAAACCTCGAAAGGCTTACATAAGAACACATCTCTCTAGCTAACATACATCTCTTGCTTTCCATGTGTCCACACACGTGCTGCAACTTGCAGGTGCCGAAATAACTTTTTTCGACCACACGGATGATGTTGTGAGAGTCAAAATGCGACACGTGAACATCACTTTCGCAGTGAACTGGGATAACTGCTCGTCGGCAATCAATGAGATTTTTATCAAAGTGGCGGCCATGGAGGACGGCTACCTGAGCGAGGTGTGCAAGCTGACGCACAGCAGGCGCGAGTGCAGCGTGTCCACGGGCACGTCAGACTGTCGCTGTCTGACGCCGGTCGGTCCTGTGTCCTTTGTCGCCAGGGTTGGTGAGGACGAGCAGACCTTCGTGTGGACATGGCAGTACCAGGGCTCCAGCAAAGAGGAGACGACGAAGACTGTTATGTTCTCCAGAGAGCCGACCGTCCACAGAAACTCCAGTAAGACTATTTATAAAAGATAATGTTTATCGTTATTAATTTCCCTTAATTAGCATCTATAAACACAGCATTACAAGCAAGATGTCGTACAGTGGACATACTTTTACAAAGGTTTTATAAATGCAGAGTTTGCGAGCATGTAAATTGTGTAAATAAATATACTTTTAGTACAGCTGCTTGTAGTTAAGGTACTGATAGTCACGAGCATTAGACGCTCCAGGACAGGGCTGTGTAATGCTGTATGGATTAGTACAGAGGATTAGTACAGCCACTGTACTAATCCGTACAGTATTAGTATCTTCAGGGATCATTGTAGGAAGCAGAGATGAGAGCTGGTGTAAATCTGCTGCTTCCTAGTGAAACTGCTGCACGTGTTCGCGAGTTTGTGAGCCAGTGAGTCCGTTCAAAAATAATTTTTTCCTATTCAAATGAAAATGAAAACTAAAAAATTCGTACGTTTGACAACGGATTAGTTCCCTCCCTTACTTTTACTAACGTTTATTTTTGAATTGACTGACGTGGCAACAGACTTCTTCATCTACTCACTGATGTGGTAAGTTTTATTATCAACCTATGTTAATTATCACAACAATTTCTTAAAAATTATTTTCAAGTTAACGTTTGAGAAGCGTTTTCCATGCATTTCGTCGTTATATAAGAAACCATTAAATTTTTGTTATAGTTACAGAGAAATGTTATAATAAAGACAAATGGACTAGCGTTATGCCCTAAATATTTATTGTTTATGTTAATTCTAATGAATTGATATTTTTCAATTATGTGTGTTTTTGATGATGTCAACAAGTTTCGTATAAAATGTTTGTGTTTAAAGTGTGTTTTTTATGTTGTTTATGTCCCAAAAGTAAGCTTTACAGCACTAACATTATCAAGGATTTATTTTTCTCATTTGGTCTTGGCGTTGGCAACGATGTTACTGGAGCTGACGAGAAAAGAAGAGACTGACAATAAATGTAAGAAGTTTAAATATTCCGAAGAGTTTGTAATGTCATCCACTTTTTAATATTCTGAAAAATCGTCTGACCATAGACTTGTGTGTGAAGATCTTTGGCAATCTTTAAGTATTTAAAAAAATATGTAGATACATCAACTACCAAATAAATATCACTAAAATGTAACTGACCAATAACTATAAAAGGAACCGATCAACAAATGACAATGAGTTGATATCAAATTGTTATTTGCTGATATATCAAGAAAATAATAAGATACACACCTCTCTCATAAGACATGCTTGTAGCAAGGGGTCTTGGCTAAGACAAGGAAGAGGAAGAGAGCTCCTTTGTTTTTCTGCACAACATGTAAACATCAGGTGACAACATTGTATTGTTCTGGCAACAATGAGTTTTTCCAGGAAGAACTGAGTGTTTTGAATAAGATGAAGAATATATGCACACTATGTCTGTTCTAGTTTGTTATTATTGTGATATATTCAGTCAAAGGTAAATAGATTATCCACAGATTATTTATTACAAATGACAACAATTTCATTGTTATAGTTTATGATATATTTCTATATCTGAGAATATTTTGCCATGTTGAAATGTTTGACAGGTTGGTAAACAACACTTCAAGTTATCCTCTCCCTGTATCTTCCCCTTACACACACACTGCACTACACCTTGTGTTTGAATGATAAGCAAACAGCAGAAATTAATTTAAATAAACTATTTTTGAGCCACCCAAGGTAGGGCAGTTGAAAACTGTGGCTATACACACAAGTAAATATGTCTGGGTGCATGTTAGTGTACATTAACAAGATAATACAAGTAACTTCCTAAAATACACTTTTTGTTGACTCCATTATAAAAATTCTCCAGGAATAGTCAAGGACAGCCTTTAAATAACCAAACAATGCTAAAAAAAGGTTTTCATTAATTTCCAGATATTCTTGTAAACAACTGACAACAGTGTGGTATCCTACTTTTTATATCACTTAGATATTGTAGATCGTTTTTATTGTTTGTGATTTCCTTGGAAACGTAATGAGGAAATAAGCATGATATTAAATCTGATACCCAAGATAGTGTCAGTCCAGTGTAAGTCTGGGTATCACTGGGGTAGCATCACCATGCTGAGCTTCGTTTGGTCTCTCCTTGTCATCCTCATCATGACGCTGGTGTCAGTGGCGACGACGACGGAATCGACATCGGATGTGAACTGTGAAGAACTTGCTCGTGTGAATGGTAGCTATTCGTTTGGATAAATATTTTAAATTTTATAGGTTGTTTGATAAAAGAAAAAAGTTTTTTTATTTGCTAACAGTTTTGGTTTGTCACAGTCGGCAGATTGATTTATCTATTGCAGATAAATCATTTCACAACATGTGTGTGTGTGTGCGTTCCACAGGCACACAGCTGGAGTTTCTCAATGTCATCGACGACATCATCCACACCACAGTCGGCCGGAACATCAACATCTCGTTTTCACTGCGTTTCGAGAACTGCTCAACTGACGACAGTCTGTTGGTGAAGATATCGAAGACAAATAACAACACCATAATTCACACAGTCGAGTGCAAAATTCGCTACAATCGCAGTTCATGCTCAGTGACCAAGGCGTCGTCTGCCTGCAGCTGCACATCAGCAACTGCTGCAACAACCTTCATCACCAAGCTTAACGACACCGGCAACTTCACCTACACGTGGACCTGGCAGTACAATCAGTCCAGAGAACATCAAAGGAGCCTCACTGTTGTCGTCTCAGGTATACTTCTTTACAGTTTCTATGCGAGAAGTTTGAGAAAGCTGTGTTATACAGGAAACAGTAAGCCGATAAGAATTGTTTCTTTTAAGATTTTTTAATAAAAAAAGGAAATCTGTGTCTACGAATATACAAGTTGTTTTCAAATATATATATAATGTTTTTTTAATAATTTACAAATCTTCAGACGATTCTATAAATTTTTCTTAGTGTATAAAAATATTAATAAAACAAAACAAAAAAGCAAACAAACAAACAACAAAAAAGAAACTGCTAGATATTACAAGACAGCTAAGATTTCATCACCACGAATTCCAACAACATGCATGTACACTACGTGTCACAGCAAAGTTTCTTTGTCAATGAGTTTTGAAGAATTATTCTAAAAAGATGAAAAGTATGGTATCTGTGCAACAGCCAGTCGACCCCCTGAAAAACCATTAGACTCAATCCTGTGCATAGGACTCGCTCGGATCTCTTCCCTCCCCTTTTTCAAACTTCCAAAGACTGCCATTCATCAGCAAATTTTGATATAAGTGTATACAAGTATATAAGTATCTTCAGGGTTCATTGTAGGAAGCAGCGTTGAGAGCTGGTGTAAATATGTTTGCTAGTGAAACTCTTGCAAGTGTTTGTGAGTGTATGAGCCAGTGAGTCCAGTTCAAAGTAATTTATTCTCATTCAAAAAGCAACGAAAACCAACCGAGAATTTCCATTACAATTGACGGCGGATCAGTTCTCTCACTTACTTTTACCAACTTTTATTTTCAATTAATTGACTGAAGTGGCTACAGACTTCTACATCTTCTCTCTTATCTGGTAAGTTTTATTATCAATCTATGTTAATAATTACAATAATTTATTTCAATTTATCTTTCTGTTATGCGAAGCATTGACAAGCGTCTTCCATGCATATTGTCTTTGTATTTGAAACATTTTTGCTATGTTTACAGAGAAAATATTTTTATAATAAAGACGAATGGACTAGTATTATACCCTAAAAATTTATTGGTTTTTTGTTGTTAATTTTAATAACTTAATATTTTTTTATTATATATGCTTTTGATGACATCAGCAACTTTCATATAAAATGTTTGTGTTTAAAGTGTCTTTTATGTTGTATATGTCCCAAAGTGACGAAAGAAACACCGGGGTACAGATGACCTTTACAGCACTAACATTAGCACAGATTTGTTTTTTCTAATTTGGTCTTGGCGTTCACAACGATGTTACTGGAGCTGACGACAAAAGAAGAGACTGACGATAAATGTAAGGAGTTTAAATACTCACATGACGAACATTTACAAAAGCATAGATGCAAACTAATAAGAAAAATCAAGGAAAAGAACGGATGGATTAGTAGATAATGGACAGTAATGAGCTTTTTTTTATCTTCGAACTTATATAACATGACATTAATTTAGATGATGATAATGATGATGTTGCTGATGATAGTAACAACAGACTAAACAGAGAAAGCAAAAAAGAAAGAGAACGAGTGTGTAGATGATGGGGACTACTTTCGTTAGGAACTCATGTAGAAGAGATGTCTTAAGACACGTTTAAAGAATGTAAACAATGGACAAGTAGGAGATGACAGGAAGAATTTCGTTGTTTTCCTGGACAGTAGCCTAACATCTGGTGACCTCAGGTTATTGTTTCTGGAACAATGAGTAGACAGTGCGCGTGTGCCGTAGTCATATCTACTTTGTAACATTTGATTTCGTGAACAGTTTTCTGATGCATTGTTCATACTCTCTTTCGAAACTTAATGAGGAAATAGACATTTCGTTTAGTGTCGTACTCAAACCAGTGTGAGGACAGTGTATGTCTTCATTATTATGTGTGTTTATCACTTGAGTAGCATCACCATGCTGTGCTTTGCTTCGTCTCTCCTTGTCATCGTCATCATAACAGTGATGTCAGCGGCGACGATGCAATTGACAACAGATGGCAACTGTAAGGACCTTTACCGCTGTGTGAATGTTCGTTAGATGCACAGTAATGCTACTCTTAAATTTTAGGTTATAAAATACAGAGATACTTTTTGGAATTGTTAGTATTTTCGGTTTGTCAGTTGTTTATTTTAACCTCTTGCATCGAAGCCGTTTCATACATTTTTACAACTTTTGTTGTCTATATATATATATATGTGTATTTCACAGGCACACAGCTGGAGTTTCTCAATGTGAAGGACGACATTATTCACACCACAGTCGGTCACGACATCAACATCACGTTTTCACTACGTTTCGAGAACTGCTCAACTAATGACAGACTTGTAGTTACGATATCGAAGAAAAGTAAAAGTAGCCATTTTCCGACAGTCGAATGTAAAATTGTCTACAATGGAAATACGTGTACAGTGAGCACTTCGTCACCTGCCTGTAGCTGCACGACAGCGACTGCTCCAACAACCTTCATCACACGAGTTAGCGGGACCGGCAACCTGACATACATGTGGACCTGGCGCCACAATGCATCGGAAGAAAATGAAAGGACTGTCACTGTTGTCGTCTCAGGTACAATTTTTCAAGTTTCTTTATAAGAAAATTTAAATACCTGCATTTTATTGCTTGTTTGCTGACTTCTTGGTTTTATTTTTAAAAAATGTCTCGTCTTAATCATTTTCCCCCATATTTAAAAAAAAATATTTGCCTTTGTTCTGGTAATGTTCTCTTTTTTCGTAAAGATTGCATAGATTTGTGTCTATGAAGCTGTTTTACACACACACACGTGTTCTTACTAATACTTTCATATATTTTCAGGAGACGATTCCTTGAATTTTTCTTTCAATATGATAATGCTCGGCAGTATTGTAGGGAGTTTAGCAGTCATCACTGTGGCCAGTGTTTTGTGTGTCGTCTTCTACAAAAAGCGCGGTATGTATATTTGGTAACACACTTTACCTTCAGCTGTTTGTATAATTTTCAACGTGTCTGTCTTGTCTGTATTCAGATGCTATCTGCTTATTTATTTTTTCTGCTCTGTGAGAAGAATTTCTTAAGCAGATAATTGTTTTAGTGCTCATGTTCCGAGTTGTGAGTCTTATAGATTAGTGCACCTTTGTGATTTTATGGTTTTTAACCCAATATCACCACTTTTATATGACCTGTGACCTGAGTTCCCGGAGATAATAGACGACATGTGAAAGCGGAAACACTCATTTCGTGCGTCCGGCTAATTTCTTCCTGTGGGCCAGTTGCTGGAGGTAGAGAGGACATTGTCAGATAAACCTTGTCCCAGTCTTGTCCTTGTCCCATCTGAACATGTATTGAGGATTACTAACACCTGTGCTGCTTTTTTATTCGGTTGCTAAAAGCATTCACCATTTCATGCAAAATAAAGTGTCGAAAGTTCAGTGGTAGTACATAACTCGTTCAGAAATAAAACATTGGAGACTATTTTCAATTACCAACAGATAGAGCGAAATGTTGGTTTACCGTATTATACCTACAAAGGGAGAGATGAATACTTGCCTGTCAATATTATAGTCCACATAATGTCTGTATAGTATACTAGACATACTTGGGTCCACACAGTGGCTATTGTCTGTACTAGTATTATAGTTCACATAGTGCTTGTGTCCCTGTGTTGGCATTAAGTAGATAAAAACTAGTTCTGTGGTAGTATAGACTCAAGCATCCGTTTCAGAGTACAAACCTCTACAGGTGATCTACTGACGATGGCTGTTGATGCGAGGACCCTTTTATTGTGGGATAAACCAATAAACATCTGTGTGCTAAACCAAGAGAAAGATATATGTCCGAATGAAGCCAGTACAAACCTATCTACTTATCTTTAAATACATTTCCATTATGGAGAAATCCGAGGAAAGCGGAGTAACTGACCTGAACGTAGTTCAAAGGGCATTCAGACAGGATAGTTTGATCGTCAGTAAGGCGTTTGAGTTTGTTAATCTACAATGTTTTTATAACATTTTGATACCAATATTAAGTATAATACTTACTGTTTATCAAAAGAACTTTACACAAAGGCTCTCTCTCAGAGAAAATGTGTTGCTCATTACCTGGCGACTCTTCGCACCTTAGAAATCAAGACAGGTAAGTAAGATCCATTATTCACTGACTTGAAACCTCAGAGTGAATAACTTACCGAAATTGTAACTGCCCTTATCTACTCTATAAATGTCGGCTATAAGTCTAATCTTGTTTTAAACCACGAAAGATCTGCTATGAGATATTTACAGATACCCAACACCTGGAAGATTATCACTATAAGCTACATTGCTTTAAAGATTTACTAAAGATGGAGAAACCAAAAATAACTAGGCAGAACGAAATACAAATGTTTGGTTTCTCCGCGTTGTCTTATGTTTTTACACAGACAAGAAAACTTTTGAACTTTTACCTCGAGCACCCAGAGGGTCAGGTGAGGCCAGGAATCCTTCCGGCCAGGGTCAAGCCATTTCATTCAAAAGACAGCATTCTATAGGACAATACGAAGAAGTCCAGGACTCTCTTTTCCACCAAAGGTCTGAAGGTAACAGTCCTGAAATTTTTGTTTTATCTATGTTATCTAGATAACATTTATATATCGTAAAGCCGCCATCTTTAATCGTATTTTCCCACTTAAGTTAACTCCTTGTGTCTCAAGACTAATAAAATTAATGAGAGTTATCATCTTTTGCCCTTCTCGAGCTCTGTCCTTTTATTTTTACTGTACCTGCATGTAAGTTCGACAGGAATGAAGGAACACATCAAAGGGTGCCTAAGTCTGTGTCTATTTTTCCTTTTTTTTCGGTAAATGAATTCTTGTAAATACATGGTTCTGTACGGTTGGCACGTGCCATAACCGTATATGTATATGTATATTTTGTAAATGTTTATTTGAATAAAAATTTGTCATAAAAAACAATAATTCAGAAAGTGTATTAAATATTCATATATATATATCGATAAACAAGAGTAAGGAATGAATGCACTGCTGATACCTCGTGTGATCGCAATCTGTCTCCGGTCCCAGATGTCACGTGCTGTTACTTGTTTACTTGTTTACAGACAACGTGTACAACAGCCGTTCACGCCCACGTCGGGACACATCGAGACACAACATGTCACAAGACAGAGCTGACCTCGTACAACAGTCTTCGGGGTCAATCTATGGACAGGTGTATGACGACTTGATGCTGCGAACTTTTACAGGTAAAAGTCTCCCGTCTCAATTAGTAATTAGTTCCTTCTTTGATGTTTTTATTATGGTGACTGTATGTCACACATACAGGTTTGATGTTATATTTGAACTATTGTATCGGTGTAATCGGAGAACAATAATTGTCTATTTCAATCGTTAAAGCGTCATTTGCTCCCACATAACATCAAATGTGACTAATGTAGAATGTTTATTTCACAGTTTATTCATATTATAATAAAGGATAGGTAAGAAAATATTTGTATTGCGTAAAACTTATTTCATTTTCAAACTGTATTAGTCAGACAAATAATATCTATGACACATTACTTTGACATTAACTGTAATTTTTAGTGTAAAAATTGTCTTGATACTTTTCAGATTTTTAAACCGAATCCGTCCGCAGGTTGCTGTTGCTGAAATTTCACTTTTCTTGCAGGTGATACTTCTCATCAGTCTCGGCCCGCAAACAAGAGTTGACAACCGTTAGAGGCGCTGTCAGCTTAGTCATCAACGTCAGCAGCTTTCATCGGCGTCATCGCTATGATCACAGCATCTACTTCTACATCACAAACTCTACTTCTTCATCACAATCGTTACCTCTACACCATAAACCTGTTTTCTTCGCTGCTGTAGCCAAAGTGTACCTCCCACCAAAGGCCATCTCAGGGTCCTGATGAACACAGAGGACCAGTGAGTCCGGGACTTGACCAAACGTTTCGTGTCTCTGATGGGCAATCTAATGATCTCGAAACATTATCTTTGTTCTCGGAATTGAAAGACATCTACATTATAAATGGGTGGACTGGACAAGAACAACCGGCTCTAGTTGACTTTTCTTTGTCATTGTTTGTCGTCTGTGAGTGTGCGCTAACTTTTGATGTCTCCTGTTAACCTGCGCAACTTGTTTATCTCTGTTTGTGGTTGTTTTTCTGTCCCTGTGCAAAGTCGTGTCCACCTGTAAACATCTCGTTCACTGACGGTCTCTGCAGTCGTTTGGTCATCTTGTCTAAAGTTGTTTGCTTGATGGATTTGACTGTTTCCACTTCACTGCAAATTTAACTTTTTCTTCTTTAAGGAACACGAAATCTTTTCCTTTTCTGGTCGACATTAATTAGCAGATTTGATTTTGGACCTATTGGTAATAAAAAGACTCAATTTTCTTGTAATAAGTGTGTTTCTTATTATGCTTGGTTTATTTTATTATTAGTAGTAAAGTTATCCAAAGTGTATAATTTGCTATATTTTACATGATTTGAGTTTTGTTTACTGGAAATAAATTTGAGTATTGTTACGACTTTGCCTCACGTTTAATATAAAAATCTTTTCCTATTGAGATATACTATACACGGTGCTTATACAATTGATGCAAACTGTTTTTGCAGGGTGTTTTCGTAGCTTTTAACTGATGACATAGTTTGTTTACTTGAAAGTTTACCAGTCGAAAAAAATATATAATCAAGACAGTTAAAAGTTACTTCAGCCATTTACACTGCATTTCCTAATGTAGAACCAATGTAGCTGCAAAACATTCACTACAACGAGGCCAGAATATTTCTGGTCCAGAATAAGATCCAGTGCAGAGTATACTTTAGGGTTCTAAAAGACCTGCAATCTCTTCTCTAGTGACTGAAAAATAGTCATTATATTCCTTCAACCGGCCAGCGCTATCACTTGACAGCCTCGTCCCGCATGCAAGCACTAGAGGCAGGGGAGACAACTTATTTAACTAGTAATTAAGCTGCTCGTGATGTCCACAAAGCGTTTTGGTGTTGTATAGTTTATAGAAATACATCCATTTTTAGTGGTTGATTTGGTAATATAAACATCTAGGAAACTAAGAAACGTTTAAACAACGATAGAAACACGATAAGAAATAACAGAAGATTGATTCATCTTCTAAGAGTACCTCCCTAAAACAGCAGAACTACTAAGTTATATCCACACTCAATTATTTTTCAGCATTTTGGAGCTGTTGTTTGTGATTTTATCAAACGGTTTTTCGACAAAGGTCTTTCATTGTGAATCTGATTATTGCCTTGGGTGGAACGTATCTTATAATGATGATGATGATGATGATAAAAATGTTTCAATTTATAAATCACAAAATATTAGGAAATATTTAGAACACGATGACAAAGTAGTAACGCAGATGTAGAACACGAGTACAAAGTAATAACAAAGATGTAGAAGAAAGAGCAATGCGAGGGCCGGCATTAAAGGAGGATTTAACGGTAGCGACTCCAGAGAATTATAGGCTAGTGACATCAAGAGAATACTGAGAAGATATTGAGTAATCTTGAGAAATATGAAGAAAGGTTATCACATGAAGCTGCGAAAGGTTGATCCTCACTTCAGTTTATTCACTGTAGCTCTAGGTCTCTGCTGAAGCGAGTGAAGTGGGTGGAATGGAATCCAGCCAAGAGACCAAACAGTTCGCACTTCAAAATAACATTAAATGCATTGTGCACAGTCTTGTTGCACACCAGAAGAAGAAGAAAACGCAGCCGAAGCACATGTAAACATAAGGGTTCAACGCTTTAATCCAAATCGAAGCATGACCACAAAACAAGGAGAGTTGACCTCCTCAGCCTGTAAGGCAGGGGTGGGCAATTAATTTTCCCAAGGGGCCGGATGAGAAACTGAGATGGTTCTAGAGGGCCGGACTAACATAGTTAACTCAGTTTTACCCAATACTGTATATATAGTATATTTACTGGTGGGCGGCCAGCGGGCGGGCCGGTCAGAGACAGGAGGCGGGCCGGATCCGGCCCGCGGGCCGGCGTTTGCCCAGGTCTGCCCTAGAGCATGTTTTCCTGGTGGCAGTAGAGGAACTAACGCTCCCTTGTATGGCTTGCCACGCACCTCATCAATGGGCGGAGAAGGGGGAACAGTTTGGTTTAAGGTTAATTTACCTCCCACACCTAATCATTGGTGTAGGTGACAATGGGACAATGACAATTCTTTGACAAACACAATGAAAATTTTATTAACAAGAGGTAAAATAAGCAAGAAAATGCATTTTTCCATTTAGTCCTCGCCCTTCACAGGGAAAGAATAAGCTAGTTAAAATAATTTTGTACTATTAGAATAAGTATTAAATACAGATAAACTAAGATTATCGTCTTCTTACTCTTCTTCTCACCAGAACAACATATGGCCACAGGACTTTTAGTTATTGTGCAGCGAAACAATGGAACTCTCTCCCTTTCCATACCCGCCACCTACCCACTATTGAATCCTTTAAACATGCACTGAAAACTAACCTCTTCCGTAAACATTACTCCTAACAACCTTTCCCATAATGCCAGTCCTTTGTCACACCCTTCCTTTTGCAATGTCGTGTTACTCTCAGCTCTTGTTCTTGTTATTTGGTTCTTCTTTGTGTTTTCTGTATTTGATTTTATTATTCGTTTAGTACTGTCCATGTTTCGCTCTTGTTCTTAAGCGCTATATACATACTTTCTTTGTTGGCAGTACGCGCTTTACAAATTTTGCATTTATTGTTGTTGTTATTATTATATCGATGAGATGGGAAAGTTGACAGTTATTGTACACACCTGTTAGGTGAGATGGGAGAGTTGACAGGTATTGTACACATATCTGTTCAGGTGAGGTGGCGATGGAGGTGGATTTCGTCGAAGAAGAAGATGACATGGAAGTTGACAGTCCACTTCCTCCGCGTACTGCGGGACTTAATCTTGATGAACCACTTCTAAATGAGCTGGAAGGACGCCATCTTAGTGACCTTGTAGACGATCAAGTCCAAAGGTTTCAGAAGGCGGTCATATCAGCTATCGCGGAAACCTTTTTCACAACTGTTGCCAAGGAACCACAGCATGTGAGCAGCCTTGTGTTCTTACGATTCGATATATGTGTTTAAATTAGGTGTTCTTACAATTCTGCACATGTGTTTATTTGTGTGTAATATTTTAGTGCTGTATTCTTATACGGGTGTAGTGTTGAAATATGATAATGGTGTATTTTATGGGTGTAGTGTTGTAGGGGTGTAGTAGTGTAGGTGATGTAGTATTGTAGATGTGCATGGTCGGCTTTGCGCTGACCGAAGACAATACGAGCACCGTTGTTTTGAGCTCTCTAAAAATTGTCCAACAAGCAGTTAGGGAGGGATAGATGAGCGCTCTAAAGCTCTAAAGCTTGTCGATCAAGCAGCTAGGGGCCCTAACCCTTAAGATCGGCCTCAGTGTGAATTCTCACCGCCGCTGCTTCTCATCCTCGCCCATTCCGACTTTATGTACCGGGGGGTTTCCTCCCCTGGTGCGCCTGCTTGCTCCGTGTCCGGCGGTTACCGATGATGATGATAATGATGATGTATTTCTGTGTGTGTATGTATATTTACTTATAGTGATAGAAAAGTAATGTAATTCTGTGTCATGATATTCCATAGAAATCAATGGCTACTTTCAGGTGACGCATTTAATCGAGCTTTACAAGAATATTGTCAACACCATCAGCGCCACGTCTGTGACTGTTGGCTGTCTACATGTAGGCCTGCGTATGAACTTTGTGAGTGACGTCAGCACAATCCGGAAGTTGCTGGAGGGCGGGTCGCTGGTGAAGCTGTTGGAGCACGGCCTGCTGACGGAGGAGCGGCGCCGCTGGCTGAGGGAGCAGGCGGCCGGCTATGGACTGATATGGCGGCGGATTGGGCTCAGAGTGGCCATTACGGAGGACAACCTTAACCACTGTGAAGCTTTCCTGAAATGGGTCTACGGTAAGTCAAAACATTAAACACGAGCCTCTGATAGGTATCTATGTATCTTCAGATGGTAAATAGCTGCTTTCATAGTGAAAAATATGTGTTGATTCTAGCATACTGCTAAGGTAAAATGTAGAAGTTTGAGTGACTGAATGATTGGTGGAGTGTGATGTAGACTCCCTCGTTGGAAACATCAAAGAGGTGCTACTGTCAATAGCCTAGGAGGTTCTATGGCGAAATAGAAATAAGAAACAGGCATGGGTCACGAATGACATCCTAGATCTCTGTGACCCAAGGAACTCACTGAAGAGAGAAAAGAAAAGCAAACTGGAAGCAGCTTCCAAATACAAAGAAGTGAACTGCACCGTCAAGAAAGGTAGCTAGAGAGAATTGGATCGAGAGCCAATGCCAGGAATGGCATAAGGTGACACAGCAAAACGGCCTACCAACTTCTAAAGACCTTCATAAACACAGATCAGCACAAGACCACCGCAGAAGAGCTGCTACCGTAAGAACAGTTTGGTTTCAGATCATGTAGAAGGACAGTTGAGCAGATCTTCAACAGTCGCATTCTCATAGAAAAGCATCTTCAGCATCAGCGGAACCTCTACCATAATTTTGTTGACTTTAAAATGAGCCAGTCAACACGAATGATAGCAATGTACATTCAATCAGCATCACAAGTAAGAGCAAGCGTGATTACAGATGTGTGTGGGTGTGTTTATGTGTGTGTGAGAGAGAGAGAGAGCGTGAAAATGCATGAAAATTTTAGGTGAGGGGTAAAAACTTAGTTTAAGAAAGAATTATCACACTTTGTGGTCTGATGTGACGTTCTATTCATACAGTTTACATTATCTACTAAACCTAACTTGTACTTGACTGTTTAGAGCCCTCACTTGCCCGGTCAGTGGGAGAAGCGCTGCTGTTCAACCTCCTGTCCACATGTCCGCAGGCGAGCGCCAAGATGTACCACGTGACCCACATCCCCCGCCTGCTGAGGTCTTTTCTAGACTGGCTAGCCACCCATCACCCAGTCTTGGCAACAACAGTAGCAAAGGAGTTAGTTGACAGGCCTTGGGAAAAGGCTTTGATCTTTGCTATGAAAGCTTGCAGGGAGTTTTTTCGATTAGACGTTGACTACATCGTCGACTTGACAACGATCGTGTCGACGCTTTTTGTCAAACTCAGCCAGGAGAAAGTCGTCGCCACGGCAGGGGTACAAATGGGGGTGGACACTGGGCGGGAGGGGAAGCAATGGTAGTACTGGACGTACAGGAGTTGTCACACTTGTCTTTAGACTTCCTCCCCGCGGCTGAGCGGCTGCGCACTGCCGGCCTTCTCGTGCCCGTCACGTCATCAGGTCACCTGGGGCGGCTCACCTTCTGTGACCCCTTTGTGGCGGACCATGCGATCAGTAGCATGGTATCTAGTTTGCCTGCTCCTGACGACAAACATTTGTCCTTTGCCTTAGGAGTTGGCTCCCATCATATCGTCCTTCACCTCCTCGCGAAAGATGACACCTCTCCCTCACAACCCTTGACGCTACCCTCAAAGCTTGTCTCTAGTGCCGACACGTCACTCTCACATCCCCTCGCTTCTCCACGTGACACTACGCAGCTGCTGCTGGATTGTCTCTCTTGCTATGACACTTCACATCCAGCCTTTGAGTTGGTGGCAGCACTTTCCCCAGAGTGGCCTCCACCTGCGCATATTGCGGTCAGCACGTGTCCCGCCTGACACCGGGCCTCAAGCTGAAGGTGCGTCACCTAAGGTTTGACGACGTCGACTGGCAGACGACAGAAACCACGCTGCAAGCTGTGGTGTCGGCCACCCGTCATGTTGACCTCAGCAGAAAGCTCAGCGACGCTACAGATGTGGAGCTGCGGGCCGTGCTTGCATGCACTCAGCTCACCAACGTGCCCGGTCCTCTCGTCCTCCGCCCCATGCTTCTGTCGGTCGCCTGGGAGGATCGAACCCCGCGGCGCCTGGCCAGTCACCCGGCCCTGAAACTCTGCGACAATCGTCTGCAGGAGCGCCAAGTGTGCTGTCTAGAGACCGCCATGTTAGGCTTGGAGTCGGTCGCTCACTTTGATCTGTCGGACTGCGAGGTCAGCCTGACCCATCTTCAGCGGCTGCTGGACGCCATGCCTTGTCATTCGGTGCAAGAACTGGTCTTAAACGGTATACGCCTGACAGAAGACAAAGAAGGACAACTCCCCAAGTTTTCTCACCTGGGAAAACTACGCAGCTTGATGCTGGAGCGTACTGGCCTTCGCGACAAACACCTTCAGCACTTGGGACGACAACTCCAGGCACTTCCCGACTTGCGCGAGCTTTCCCTAGCCTCAAATGTCATCACCTCTACAGGGCTGTCACACTTGGTGCTGTCTCTGGCTTCGCGCTCCACCTTGCGGCTACTGCGACTGAGTGAGTGTGAGCTGGACGTCGGGTCGGCCTTCGTGATTGGATGCATTCTGGCCGCCGCACGTGATTTGCACGTGATCAACCTAAATGCATGTCACCTTCAAGACGATGGGCTCCAGCACCTTGTTCGAGTTCTTCACGACAAACTGCGACTAACCAAAGTGTCCCTGTGGCAGGGGGGGTTACTCTACTGAAGGGCTGATGCCTTTGCTGAAGCATCTGTCGTTGTGTCACAACATGCAGTTCCTAGAACTAGGGGAGTGAACTCTGGTGGATGACATGGCTGACCTCGGAGACAAACTACTGATGACTTTAGCTGAATCGGACGTGTGGCACTACCTTGGTCTATGGAAGTGCCACCTGGGCAAGAGCCGCTACTTCCTGCAAGGTCTGGGTGGACTCACCACACAGTTGTGGGGCCTGGACAAGCTCGTGCTACAGGAGAACGACTTGGACGACGACAGCTTCAGGCTTCTGGCGGACGCCGTGCGCCGAGGCGTCTTCAAGTACCTTCGTCACCTCAACCTCATCCACAATCCTGTGACAGAAAGTGGCGCCGTCTACCTGGCTGATGTACTTCATTGTCTGCCTCGTCTTCAGGAACTTCTTCTTCAGTATTCTATGATTTCGCCCCTGGGGGCGTTGCGCCTGTCACAGGCCGCTCTCAACCTTCCCGACATGATCGTCCTTGACCTGTCAGAAAGTAGCTGCATGACGTCAGACGATGCGCGTGACGTACTACGTGAGGTCATTGCCGCTGTGCACGAGGGAGGCGTAGTGGCAGGACACGGCGTAGCCTTTGTTGCCGTGGAGGGCGATCTAGAAGATTTTCTGCTGCCCCAGGCGGAAGAAGCGGAAATCTCGGTACCTCACAGGGATGTTGTACAGGAAGATGGAGAAAGAATAGCACAAAAAGGGGAACCTGCGATAATTACAACAACAGCCACAGAGCAGCCATTTACAGAGAGAGTTGCGTCCCCTCAACAGTTTACACGTCAAAACGCCATCGTCAACATTGAGGTCGGAGAGGTAGTTGTTGACGATAAGTTCCACATCAAGATCACACGAAAATTCTTCTGATTTTATTATCTCATCGTATAAAACCTGAAACACCTGAATAGAGCTGACTGAAACTGTAATGAGTTGTGCAGGTCTGATGGTGTATGTGTGGTGTGTGAGTGGTTTTGTGTGTAATGTACCAGTGGTGTATGTGTGTGAGTGAGTGGTGTGTGTGTGTGGCGTGCGTGGAGTATGTGAGCATTGTGCTTGCTGCGCTTAACATCTTTTTCAGGCATCTGGATGATGCTATTTTCAAGAAAAACAGACGACATGAAGAGGCAGTTGAACGTCTGCTTGAAGCTACTAGAGGTCGGTCAGTTGGTCGGTCTAGAACTATATGAGAACAACAAACAATAACATTCTCGCTCTAACATCCGACGGGCGAGTTGTTGACGTCTTAGTGCAGCTGCTAAAACTGGACTTTCTCCGGACTTGCTCCATTCTGACCGCTGTCCAACATTAACAGTGCTCACTCCCCACCTCAGTGACTACAGCTGGTCAAATGTCTGCATTGCTCATCTTTACTTCAACTGAAAATCAACACTTCTTCACCTCTATCTGCAGAGGCACGGAAGAGACCTGCACAGTCTGACTGTGTCCAGCTCTTCCACTTTTGACTGTGCGCTGGCGGGGAGAACATATGTCGGCCATTTTTGTCCGTTTTCCCCCGATTGAGGAGAACTGGACAGAAGGTGTGGAGTGTTTTGAGAGAATAAAGTTGCTTTCACTCCTTTGTACCAAAGATGGACAGTAGTAACTTGCCCAGGAGCAGCATATTATTCATCAGCACAACTTAACTCTAATTTAATGATTATATTGGCACTTAATAAAAAAGCAAGTTTAAAACAACAATGATTATTTTTGTGTTTTGCACAATGTATTTTATGTATTTAAATGATACGGGGACAGACTCCTTTTAATATTAGGAGAGTGGTCCGGTGGCCCAACGGCTATCGCCTGTCGCCAGCAGTACAGCAATGCTGTGTGTCGTTGTTCCTCGTGTTCCGGTGTGTGTCACCGATTGCCAACGTGCCTGCTTTTTACAAGTGAGGGAGACCATTGTATAAACTGTAAATAAAGTGTTTGAAACTCTCTGACCGCAAGGACTCAATTATACTGGTCAAAAGTCATGTTACTGAAAACAAATAGTTATTTCTTAACGATGTTTATGTGCTCAACAAGAATATGTCAACCAAAATGCATAATTGGCTCTAGTTTGTGTGTGTGTGTGTAATCTACAACAATTATTGAATACAGTGTACTTCACGAAATGCATGCTAATAGTAATGGAGCTTTGGTTAATACCTGTAACAAATGAAGTCATCGACTACGTCTGAGATTTCTGTCTCTTGTACAGATGTTAGGGAGCATCTCTGGGGGATTGTCCAGCAGTAGTCAGCCAGCATTGCAGTGGACAATTTTCCATGGTATCTTTTTCCACTGTTGTCATATCGTGATGAAAGCGTTGGCCATGTTTATAACTAACCATACCACAGTTGTCCTGAAAAAAATCCAGATGGGAATGAAGGAAGTTGATCTTTAGAGACATATTGCAGCCAAGTTTCTGATACTGTTACTTGTAAGTTTTCTGTCCTAACATTCCTGAGAAAGTGTGTAGACACTAGGCCAGAAGCATGCTTGTTTCATATCATCCTGCTAGCAAGTTGTTGAACTGGTTATGTTTGAAGAGCTCTCAAATTTGAGGACCCATAAAATCTCCCTCTTTAATCTTTGCCTCGCTGAGTGACGGAATTGTTTCTGTAGGTATCGGAAAGCCGGTCCATGGCTTTCACGAAGTTCTTCATCAAACCTAATGAAGGATTGGTATAGGAGGATTTTGTGAGCCTCGACCACAGCTGATTCCTGTTGCAGTCCCGTTAAAAGGGCAGCAATCTTGAAATCACCTCAGAAGTGCTAGCTGTACTTATTATACTCAATGGAATTCAATAGCTGCCTTAAGTTATCGTACCTCTCTTTCCTGCGTGCGCTACTGGAATAAATGGAAGACGGTTTCCATTGTGCAAAAACAAAGCCAGTTTCGAAGAGTCTACAAATAGTCTCCATTCTTGTAGGCCATGAGTTATTTCTAAGGCATTCACGAGGCCCTCAGTATCGAAACAGATTGCCTTCCATTCTGAAGAAAGGCTCCAACTGCTTGTGGCGCTTTCGATCTGAAGTAGTTGTGACATCTTGTAGAAGATTTCACTGCTGGAGTCTAGAACTTGACAATTCTGCCTTGTACTTGGATACGAAACATGTCATTAAGTTCTTCCCGTGTTATTCTTTGTGGGGTTGATGATACACAACAGTGAAAATCTGGATCACTGCATGCTGACTGACCAGGAGAAGAACAGGTCGGCCCACCCTCGTCTTCATCAGCTGAATCGAGAGAATATTCTGCTGGAGGTTCTGGAATAGGAAGTCCCTCACCATATTGAACTGGTCTCACTGCAGACGACATGCTGGGGAAGACTTTTCTCCACTTCTTTTGCAATGGATGACGTGTGCATGACGTTATTATGCAAAATGATGCAGCATGACGTCATTTTAGGCTTATTTAGGATGTTGCAGTCCTACTGGGTACATGAACACGGTGAAACACAGACAGTGAACTATCAAATAGCTTCAAAAAGAGAGCCAATAAAAAGTTTTCATGGTCTGATGTCTTTTGTAAGGTTTCCTATTTTTAACTGACTATTGGATGTGCCAGAAATTGCAGCTGAGAACACTTTATTTAAAGAGTATGTCGATCACGTGACTGAGACGTGACTGTCACGGACGCTACTCTCACAAGAGCAACACACACACACACGGCGTCCACACGCGTTCTTTCAACAACACAAAACAACGACCTGTCCATGGGCATCTCGTCTTTTACTGAAGTGCCCGCTGTCTACTTCTCTGTTCTTCTTTGTTAGCTTTTTTTAAAGCTAGTTCTGGTCAGGTCACAATAACACGAATACTCTCCAACACAGTGTAAAAACCAAATAATTCTACTTAGACAACTCGCACAGAGAAAACTCAGTGCTAGCTACATCCTCTCGCAATTCTCAGTTCCACGCCAAAAATGTAAAGTTTCTCATGTTTGTCCTGGCATCTGTATACTTGATATCAGAGGAATGGGATGACATCACGGAACTTTGTCCGATGAATAGTGGCCACTCTGAAAAAAAAAAAATAGAGTGAGTCGAAAATAACCCTTACAATTCCAGTCAGTCCATGGTCTCCAGATGTACAATACTCTCGCGAATCTCAGCGCCAGGAATGTTCTTCCCCCACCCAATCACTGCTAGGCAGGTGTTTTCAATAGGTACCATCCTTAATGTTTATTCTTTGTGTTCAATAATTTCATCAGACTTTGTCTCAGACTGTGTAACTCGCCATGAATAATCAATAACATTTGTAATGAATAGAATACCTTATAGGCAGATAAGAAGATCTTGACATAAAATATTGCATATGGTCCTTAATGTTTTGTGGAGTTGCAGAAATGTATTATTCACTTACACTTGCTTTCATGCTGTGATGACATTCTTGGATTTTGCCTTCGTTTCTCCTTCCTTCTTAAGTCTCAAATACAGTGTCTCAGCTGCAGAAAATACAATCAGAAGACACCACTGAAGGTGATTTGGACAACGCATTTTTAAATTTTCTTTAAATCATAAGCAATCTATGTACATACAAGATATTAACACAGAGATGGCAGTAACTGCTTCTCATTTCTGCTGCATAATTCTTTAAACCAATAAGCACATTAACTACTATCATTTTGTACCCTCTTACTCATCCTCGTTATTTTCTATGCATAAGGCATATGTGTCTGAAATCCCCCATGATCATATATTTTCTTTTATTTCTGATGTATCAAACTGCACATAAAGTTCATACTCAACAGCACGTTTAAATAATCAAATAAACACAGGATACATTGTGTATACATGTATCCAGATTCAAATATACGATCATTTCAGAGATGGGGGGATTTGTTCAATGAAGTGTACTTATCAATGAAAATAAATATTTTAAATGCAATGCTCATGTGATAGGTTTCCCCTCAGAAGATACACGCTGTCTAAAAGATGATCGTTTTGAAATACATACCTTCTAACTGAAGGTCCTCAATGTCTTTGTCCTTTTTTTTTTTTTGTTCCCTTGTAGAATTGACTGGACTGGTTTTCCATTCCTTCCATTGCAGTTTCTTTATTCCTCTTGTCGGCAGAGTTTGTTCCCGAATGACCTTCAAACCACCGATGTATTGCAATGTTCATCTTATGTTTCCTCAGCAGTCCACGTGAATCCACTTTCTTGGCCGCAGTGTTGTTGAATAGATGTCTCGGGGGAAAACAAAAAAAATTGAGAAGGGTTACCCCAAAGGCACCAAGCAACTAATCTTGAAACTATAACAACTATCTATGACATGCAAAGATGGTTGACATTTTTCACTGATTATCGGTCCGAGTCCACGTGTATTAATTAAGGTCGCTAGACGTGGACAGCTGAAGCGCACAAACCTTTGTGTAGCAAGATTGCACAGAACAACCAAAGAAAAAGTCCGCGGTACTAACTTCACAAAAGAACAGTCTGTTAAAATTTACATAAAAACTGGGCCACGTAACAGAATCGATGCGGTTATCGTGCCTTATCACGCGCAAGAGGTACCAAGTGTCCCAAGTTACTCTCATACATTGCACCAAACTTAGGGTTTGACTTGGTAACTGTACAAACAAACAATGTAACACGGAAACCCACAAGAACAGAAATCATAGTGCAAGATGTAAAGGCGGATATGGAACGACCATTTATCTGAGGTAATCCACAGTCATCCGGATTTCATTAGCTGCGATGAAGGACACAACGAAAAAGACTGAATGGATAACGACGGTGATTGACCTGCTGGAGACAATGGCGATCGTTGTCGGTACATTTGACACGAGTAGCCACTCGTTAATAGACTGCAAATCCCCATTCCTGACATAAAATCTAGCATGAGATAAATACGACAAAACAGGGCGAAAGCTTTCCATGATAAAAGTACAGTACAGGTGCACAGTACAGGTGTTGGCAACAAAGCCGAGCAATCGTCTATTAACCAGACGGACATTGTGGCTTAGTAGGCATGGTCAGGGTGCCACGTGACCCACTGCTAGTACTTTTCGTTCCTCTGGTTAATGTGCTCTGCCTAGCATCTCTAGACGATGTCCCCAACATTTAATTTTTAATTGGTCAGTTCAAGATACCCTGTGATTGCCGCTCCCGACATTGCTGCACCATTTTTGATGACACCTTCTACAATGGATCATCACCTCATTCATTTGTAATTTTTATATATGTTTAAATATTGTTAAGGTTTTATAACCACATAAATTGATAAGCGTTTTGAAAGACTATTAAGTTTTTAACTTTGCATGGGTTACCTTGAAGTGCCATGTGGTTGCCGCCTCCGCTAATTTCGCATCATTTGGTGAGCGAAAAGCGATCGACAGACTGACTAGGATGGCAAAGATGTCTTCTTCATTTCTTGTTCATGTTTTTCTAAGGGATTTATTTTGTCATCCACGTAAATATGTACCATTTTAAGCCTCTTATGTTTGCAATTTTTCATCTAATCTATTGCTATTTAAAAAAATTTGTTATGAATATAAAACCGAACCTTGTAAGTTGACATTTGATTGGTTAGCTTGACATGCTTCCGCCATTTCGTATCGTCTTAGGAGGAAAGAGATGGACACGGACCTTGCACAGCGCAGTAGGCGTCTCCATTAATGCGATGAGTAATTTTATAAAGACCTTAAAAATAACCATAAAAAAATACGTTTTTAACTTTTCATTGGTTAGTACCAGATGCCATGTGTCTGCCGCTCCCGCCATTATTCATCACATGGTGCGGGAAGCGGTCGATCCAGACCTACCTACATGGCGAAGTGTAGGCATCGTATTCATTCATATTTAGTAAAACTCTCTGTCAAAGGTTTTATGAGTTTTTTTGCAACCACATGTTTATAACTCTTTATTGTTTAGTTTGAGATGCAGTTGGCAGCCGCTTCCATCATTTTGAATTGCTTGGTGGAGGAAGCGGTCTTTACAGATTTTAATGGATTTTTTTTTTTATCAACCTTGAACCACTAAACGGAAGGATTTTTTGTCTCTTTCTGTTTGCATTTTTGCTTCTAATTCAAATATTTTGTTTCCCCTTATGTTTTTAACTCTTTATTGGTTTGAGTGCATATTTCTTATCGCGTAACTCTTGACGACCATAACAAAATGGCGGACCTGTAGGCGGAGCTAAACACAAACGGTGACGTCACTCGCCCTCCGTCTGCTCGCTGCTCCATACCCGACACTTATATAAAACAATCCAAAAACAACAACAAAACAAGCAAAAAAAAAATAAAATAAAATAAAACAACAAACAAACTATAATATCCCTTTAACGCACACAGCTTCACGCCCCACCCTGTACTCCCCTCTGAACAATCACTCGTACTCTAGGTGACCTTCGCTCGCCTCTGTTCAAATAGCATCCAGAGACCTGTGACGTACATCCGTTATCCTACAAGAAGTTATGACAGATACCAGTTGACTACCTCTTCCCACACCAAGCAATGCAAAATGGCGCCCTATTGCATTGCATGGTGTGGGAAACAGTCGACACAGACTTAGCATGATGAGGTGTAGGCATCGTACTCATTCCTGTTTTATAGACTTTTCCGTCAAAGGTTTTGTGATTTTCTTTTTTGCAACCACAGATACGCATAAGTATTTTGTTGCTCCTTATGTTTATAACTCGTATTGGATAGTTCCAGATGCCATGTGGCCGCCGCTTCCGCCATTAGTGCAGGAAGTGGTCGACACAGACCTACTAGCATGGCAAAGTGCAAGCATCTTATTCATCTCCGTTTTAGAGATCATTTTTTTACATTTTAAAATGATTAACCACATAAAGGATAAGCACTTTGTTGCCTCTTAAAACCAATCAATGATTAAAACCTTGAGATGCCAGTTTGCTACTCCCGCCATTTTTGTATCGCTTTGTGCGGGCAGTTGTTGACATAGACTTAATAGCGAAGTAGAGGCATCTTCTCATTTCTGTTTCACATAGTTTTGTTTTTGCAAGTATTTAACGATTTGCTGTATCGACACATAAATCGCCAAGTTTTTGCAAGCGCTCTTACAGCTTCAAACTTGTATTGGTTGTGTGAGATGCTGTGAGTTTTTAACCACATAAATGGACAAGCCTTTTGTAAGCCATGTAAGTTTTCAACTTTTCATGGAGATGCCATGTGGCTGCCACTCTCGCCATTATTCACATTTTCCCCTCAAAGGTTTTATGAATTTCTTTGCAACCACGTATATACATAAGCATTTTGTTACCCTTATGTTTATAACTCTTATTGGTTTTATATATATATAGTTCCAGATGCCATATGGCTGCGGCTCCCGCCATTTTACACCCCTTGGTGCGGAAAGCGGTGGACCCAGACCTACTAGCGGCATCGTGTTTACTCATATTTTCGTTCAGATTTGTGTTAATTTCAAAGATTTTAATATATTTTTATCAACCACAAAACGGAAAGATTTTTTAGGCCCTTAACGTTTGCACTTTTGCATATAATTCATAAATTAACAAAAAAATTAAAGGTTTTATATCTAATTTTGACATTTTATTGGTTTTTGAGATTTTTTTTAAGCCCTCTTAGTTTTTGTTATTGGTTAAGATGTAAGATGCCACGTGGCTGCCACTTAGGGGAACGAAATACAGTTTGTTTTGAAAAATTGGTTGCCGATGTACCAAAGGATAGGAAGGAGAGAGAGGAAGGAAAACAGTGCAAGGAATAGGAAAGGAATACATCCCTTGGGTAGCCGCCGTTGCTTTGTTCGGCGCAGTCGTCGTCCTTTCCTAGCCAGCTGTTGATGAGGTCGATGGTGTGATAGTCGTAGTCACCGAGCAACACGAGCTGGCCACGTTGATGGCAGTGATGGTCACGCCAGTCTTTTAATCCAGTCCCATTAGTCGAGAAAGAGTTGGTGGAGTAGTGAGAAACTGTAACAACAGAGTGTGTCAAACAATAACAGGTATATCTATTTACAGAAAAACTGTCGTAACAAAGTAAGGGGAATACCATCATAATACTCTGTGTGCAATAACATGTTCAGTGTAAGTAGAAATTGTTGTTTTTGTTTTTTTTTTATCTCTGCTGCCTCGACGTAAAGATTATCAAGGGAAGAGAAATACATTTTGTTTTGTAAACAATATGCCGATGTACCCTGTAAGTATATCCTGGTAGCCGCTGCTGCTTTACTCGGCGTGGTCACTGACCGCCATATTCAGTGTCAGGTGATCGTTGATGTCTTGGTGGACAAAGTCACTGTCCTCTCCTACCCACCTGTTGTTGGGGTCAGTTGAAAGTCGTAGTCACGTGCAACATTAGGTGGCGACGTTGGTGGCTGCTTCCCCCAGCAGTAGAGCCCCACACTCTTGAGAGGTGAAGGGGAAACTGAGAGAAAGGTTAAGAGAGAACAGAGGGAAAGTAGAAAGGGTAGGAAGGGAGGAAAGAGACTAACGTGTTTGAGGGAAGAGGAGGGACATGAAAATAAGGGGAAAGGAAGAAGTGGTTAGAAAAGTGGATGAAAGTGTTAGAGGAGAACAGAAAAAAGAGATGAACGTGTTGCTAAGGGTGGGAGAACAGGAAAGGAGAGTCCAGAAAAGAGCTGGACCAAAGGGAAGCAAATTGAGAAGGAAAGAGTGAGAGGGAAGAGAAGGGATATAGAAAGAAGGTGAAAAGGAGGAGACAAAAGATAGGGGGAGATAGACGTGAAGTGCAGGAAAGAGGTTGGAAAGAGAGGAGAAAGGGGTGAGACAGTAGTGAGTAGAAAAGAAAGGTAGGAAGAAACGGGCGGGAGGGAAAAGGACTGGAAAGGAAGATAGCGATTGGAACCAAAAGTAATGGAACCTGGTGTCGTGAACTCAGGAGAATGAACACGTGAAGACGGTCAGAGGTTGCGATTGCCGTAGTCTCGGGCTGATCACACTCTCGACACCTCTACCAACTCACTCCGACATTTACCGTACGTGTACACTTAAACTAAATTGCTAATTATACTTTACTTGACTCTTGAGCCCCCAGCGCGCATCTACAATAACCAACAGAAGGCAATTTATTGTAATAAAGAAGGCTATTAATGATCGAGAGGTTTACAAATCAATTTACAAGATTATACAATTTCAAATATGGCCGCTCTCTAGGTGTCCCGTTACTTCCCTATGCCTAGTCCAGGTATCATTACCTTTACTACTACACACAGCACAATAACTTGTCTAACACACACTCGCCACTTGTCTCTTCCCACAAGTCTCTTGTCACGTTGTCGTATCCTCCGTCGATCGTAGCCGCCTCAGTCACGAGCGCATAGACTCTGGCACTGCCATGTGCCACCACGTGTCTCGTCCTCACCTCTTAGGCCGTGACAGCGGTCAGAGCTTGACCACGCCTAATGAGGACCAACGCTTATCTACCAACCTCGAGCTCTACTGTCTGCGACCAGACAGCTGCTGATGATGAAGCGATGAGCACTGGCACTGCCGTGTGCCACCACGGGTCTGTCTCGTCCTTTAGGCCGGACTGCTGTCTAAAGCTTAACAGCGCCTAACAAGGACCAACACTTATCTTCCAGCCTCAGCCTCTACTGTTTGCGACCAAACAGTTACTCTGGTGATGAAGCGTTGTGCACTCTGTGACTGAGCGGGTCTTACGCACCTATTGAGTCAGTTGTGCTGGAGCAGTCCCGATTCCAAGACAACTCACAACGGAGAATATGAACAGCCTTGAACAGGTCTCTATTACAATTTTATTCCTCGAGAACCCAGTGTGTAGACAACGATTCTTTGCTGATCGCAATTGTCGTGAACTTCGGGGAATGAGCACGTGAAGATGGTCAGAGGTTGCGATTGCCGTTGCCTCGGGCTGATCACACTCTCGACACCTCTACCAACTCACTCCGACATTTACCGTACACGCACACTTACACTAAATTGCTAATTACACTTGACTCTTGAGCCACCAGCGCTCATTCCCAATAGCCAACACAAGGCAATTTAGTGTGATAAAGAAGGTTATTAATGATCGAGAGGCTGACAAATCAATTTACATGATTATACAATTTCAAATATGGCCGCTCTCTAGGTGTCCCATTACTTCCCTATGCCTAGTCCAGGTATCATGAGCCACTAATTACCTTTACTACTACACATAGCACACTACACTCGTGTAACATACACTCGCCACTTATATCTTCACACAAGTCTATTGTCATGTTGTCGTATCCTCCGTCGATCGTAGCCGCCTCAGTCACGAGCGCAGAGACTCTGGCACTGCCATGTGTCACCACGTGTCTCGTCCTCACCTCTTAGGCCGTGACAGCGGTCAGAGCTTGACCACGCCTAATGAGGACCAACGCTTATCTACCAGCCTCGAGCTCTGCTGTCTGCGACCAGACAGCTGCTGGTGATGAAACGTTGTGCACTCTGTCACTGCCGTGTGCCACCATGTGTCTGTCTCGTCCTGTAGGCCGGACTGCTGTCTCAAGCTTAACAGCGCCTAACAAGGACCAACACTTATCTACCAGCCTCTGTCCTTTGATGTCACCCCGACGATCGTAGCGGCCTCCGTCACGAGCGCAGAGACTCTGGCACTGCCATGTGCCACCACGTGTCTCGTCCTCACCTCTTAGGCCGTGACAGCGGTCAGAGCTTGACCACGCCTAATGAGGACCAACGCTTATCTACCAGCCTCGAGCTCTACTGTCTGCGACCAGACAACTGCTGATGATGAAACGTTGTGCACTCTGTGATAGTCCCGCAGTCCCACCTGACCCTGCGTTATGTCTGTCGTGACGTAAGCGGTCCGAGGTTCACAGGCCTACTGATTCCAGGAGAGATAAACTATGGTGGGGCTTCTTGGCCTTTTGTCCATCCGACAGTCCAGTACCGCCAGAGGCTGACTACTGTGTCGCCGCCGCAACCGCTAACTCATCCCCACTGTTACCCATTCCACCTTCTGACAGTCTGTTTACATCAGCTCGACTTATTCCTAGTTATCATATGACATTTGGAAGAGAAAGGGTAAGACGAGGATGGCAGGAAGGGTCAAAGGAAGAGACGGAAGCTGGGCCAAACCGGAAGGGTGGGAAAGAAGAAATGGTGGAGGAGAGAAAGGAGGAGTGGTGGGAGTATGGGGATAGAAAGCAAAGAAGTAGGAAAGGAAGAAGAAGGGTGGAGAGAGAAGAGGTGGAAAGGAGAAAAAAAGGAGGAAAGAGAAGAAATGAAAGGAAAGGAGGACGTAGAGAAGGTATGTGAAGAAAAGGATGAAAAGAGACGGAAGGGGTGAAAGAGGCGGTGAGGGTTAGAATGGGAAGGGAGAGTGGGTCCCTTCCCATCTCAACCCCTCCACCCCTTCCCCCTCCCATCTGGGCTCTATTCTTCCCCACCTTTCTACATCTCTTTCTGACACCCTCTTTCCTTAATGTTAGGAAAAAGAGGCCAGGAGAGGCGCAAAGATGTGGGATGAGAAAGATGATGTGAAAAGAGTCGGGAAGGTTAGGAACCCACCCTTCCTTCCCGTCCCGTTCCTTCTCACACCATCTTTCCCATGACATCCCAACCAACAGAACATAGGAGATGAGGTTGGAAGGGGGTGAGAAAGGATGGGAAAAGGTGTGATGGTGAGGAATTAGGCAGAAAGGGAAGGGAATAGAAAAAGATTTGAGAGCTTGAGGGGTGTAGAAGTGATGGAAGAACATGAAGGCCATAAAAAAAGGCAAGTTTGGAAGATAAAGTGGGAAGGCCATAAGGGGTGAGAAGGAAGAGAAGGTGAATGAATGGGGTGGTAAGTGGAAGGAAGGGTTTGGAAAGGTTTGATGTAAAGGAAAAGGTAATAAAGGGGGAGGGGGAGAGAAAGGGGTAAAATTGGATTTGCAAGGAAAGGAGAGAGAGGGAGTTTGAGGGTAGCAAAGTGTGAGAGGTAGAGGTGAAAAGTTGAGAAGGTTTGGAAATTGGTGTGTAGAAGGGAAAAATAGGGAGGCGATTGGAAGGTTTGTGGGAAGGGAAGAGGTTAGAAATGATGAAATCATGACAAGAAGGTAAAAGAGAATGTCTGGGATAAAAGAAGAAAATTGATGAAGTATAGGGTGTGGGAAGGGACAGCAAGGAGTGAGGTTGGTGGAAAAGGAAGGAATGGAAATAGCCTGAAAATATAAAAGGGAAATGTACAACTGTGGCTAATGTAATGCAACCAGAAAGCATTGGGCAAAATAATAGCATTGTGTAAACATGTGCTGCCAATTACTATTCAGCATTATACATAGTAAAAAAAATGAGAACAAAAGAGTGAGATTCCTACAAGAAACCTAGAGGCAGTTCCTTCCAAAACCAATCACTATGCAAGTATTGGAAGAAGCAGTTGAGTGTCTGTGTATTTGTATGTGTGTGTGCCCGCGCACACGTGTGCTGGGAAGTGAATACAAGAAATGCAGATAGCAATTGTCATTTAATGGAACTCAACTATGTCATTAAATAAAGGGACAATCTAAATACACAAATACTAAATCTTAATTGCAAAAGCAGTTACATGAAATCAATGTGTCTGCATCATTATAATCCTTGAAAGGTGACTGAATGGTTCATGGGTGAAATTACCAAAAGACATGTGTCAAGAGAGTTAAGAGATAATGTGCTGTGTAGTGCGGGTAACAATTATTATTGAAGGAAATTTAAATATCTCATTGAATAAAACGAATCCTCAATCATAATCGAAAATGCCTAAATTAAGTTTGGTGCCACTTACCTTATGGGCTGACCTGACCACCACTTGGCCTGCTGGTTTTAAAAGCTGGTTTACCAAGCCTGTGATCTGTAAATGATGAGGAACACATATTAATAAAGCAATGGTATTTTGATGTAACTGTAATCTCATACACAATAGACATTCTGACCTAATTCCTTCAATTCTAGACTACATTTTTTGTAAGCCCACATGTAATAATTTGAGAGCACATAGATTGATAGTATCTGTATAGCAGCAAAGAATTAAAAAGAGTCTTGGTCCCAAACTGTGTGTGAGTCTGAGTGTCTATATGCGCCGGTGTGTGTGTGTGTGCATGTGAATGTATGTGGTGGGAAGTGAATCCTAGGAGTGAAGGTAATAATTGTCATTCCAGAAAATTAAATATTTCATAGAATAAAGAAACAGTCTAAATCCTATTTATTAATTGCAAAGACCAAAAAACTGTTTCCTGACAAGAAAACTAAATAGATAAATGTACACACACAAACACATATACCACGAGACAGACACCAATACACACAAATGCATGCACAAAGCAGACTAAAGCATCAATGGAGTTGAGAGATGTGTTGTGCAAGAACTAAATTAGATTGGAAATAAACTTTTACAATTCAAATTATGTTTTAGAGATTGCAACTCACGGTGTTGTATAATAGACATTTCAAATTTACTTTGTTATGCACTGTATTGTATTATTATAATCTAACTCCCTGTCTCTTTTATTGTTTTTGATTGTGTATGCGTGTGTAGAGTGTGAAGCGCATGCTAGAAGTTCAGGTATTGAAGGGAATTTAAATGTTATTGACAAAAGTAACAATATAAATCCTAAATCATATTGCAAAGGCCTAAATACCCATCCCGTAAATGTAACTACAATGTATAACATACATAACCACACTCATGTACACAAAGACACATATACAAACACCCAACAGACAAAAACACAAATACACCCATTGACATAAAACAATACACACACATACATCAAGGGAGCTAAGAGGTGATGTGTCATGGAAAACCTAATTCAGCTGAGAAATTAAAACTATTCAAATTCAAATTAGAGTTAGAGATTGAACTCATGATGTTCAATAATAGGCATTTCAAATGTACTTTGTTGTACACTTTAACTGTATCATTAGTTACAAGAGAAAATATCTCACTGAGGAACAGTTGTCTTTCATTCTTGTTTGTCCTCACTATGCATCTAAATTCCTCTGTCTGTGCATGTGAGAGAGAGTGTGTGAATGTGAAAAGCATGCTAGGAGTGGAAGTTGCAATTATTACTAAAGGGAATTCAACTATGTCATCACATGAAAGGAACAATTTAATTTCTAAGTCTTAATTGCGAAGGCTGAAACACCCATCCACATAAACACACACATAAACATAAACATAAACCAATGCACACAAGCATGCATGCACAAAGCACACTAAAGTATCAAGTTCAGAGATGATGTGTTCTGGAAAACTAATTCAGCTGAGAAACCAAAATATCAATATTTAAATTATACTTAAGGAATGCAACTCATGATGTTGAATAATACACATTTTAAGTATACTTGGTTGTACACTATATTGTATTATTCATTATAAGTAGATATACTTAACTGCTACATGTGTGTTTGCTTGCATAGTGGGATGTACTTGCGTTGAGGGAAGTGCATGCTAGGAGTGGAGGTTACAATTTTCATTCATGGAAATTTAAATGTCATTGAGTGAAAGAACATTCCAAATCCTAAATCTTAATCGCAAAGGTCTAAACACACTTCCCTTAAATGTGAACTACAATGGACACACACATACGCACACACAAATACATGAACACACACAGGCACATACCATCGTCAGTCAAGGAAATTATACTATAATTATCATTGAATGAAAGGAACAATCTAAATCCTAAATCTTAATTGCAAAGGCCACAATACCTCTCATCTTACATGTGAACTAAACTGGATATAACGACACACAAACACACACACTGACACAAACAAACACACAAACGCACACACATGCATGCGCAAAACAAACAATTTCTGTGCCTTGCTTTTTACTCACATGAACAGATTAATAGTAACTGTATTATAGCAAAGAAGAAAGGTGTCCTGGAAGGTGAGTGGTTCATGAGCGTCATTCAAAAATCAATGACAGCTTAAACGTCCAGGAAATTGAGAGAATTTGTTGTGAAGAATCTTTAATTGAAACTATCACAATTTATTCCGGGTATTGTTCACTCAGAGTCCGAGGACTACACAGTGTAACGAAGTGGTTATTCCTTGACCTATAACAACATTGTAAAGACTGAACATTGTACCTTTGCTAGACAGCATATTTTGATATTTTACAGTCGTGCAACACTGCGAGGTAAGGCACAGAAGTGACCTGCTGACAAGTCTTTTCGTAGCTTGCACACAGTCAAAGGTGAGCACGAGCTCTGGTCATGGTGAGCATGCAGCCTGCGGACTGCACGTGATGTGTTGTCACCTGGGCTAGAGCACCTGAACCGCTCTCTGTGTTGTCCCGTGTGTGTTTATATGACATTCTGGAATCCCTGGTTCACTGATTATTTGGTTCTTTTGACACTGGGGCTCTGTATAGAGCCAACAGGCTCGATCCCCATCTATCATTTGACCATTTATCCATTGGTCACAGCCCCGAGTCCATTGGACTATAGCCCTGTTTCGATTTGATTTCCGATTACAGAAATTACTATTCAGCGTAATAACACTCTCGTTACTCGCATGTAAACAAAGCTACTTGTTTTCAGTGCAAATCAGTCAAGTAATTGTTATCAAGTAAAACTGGACGCTGCACAAAGTAACAGAGAGTTTGAGATCCGTAATGACTAGGTAAGACGGGTACGGGTACCTATATATATGACCTCATCCTCTATACCAGGGGTGGGCAATTAATTTTCCCAAGGGGCCGGATGAGAAACTGGAATGGTTCTAGAGGGCCGGACTAATATAGTTAACTCAGTTTTACCCAATACTGTATATATAGTATATTTACTGGTGGGCGGCCAGCGGACGGGCCGGTCAGAGACAGGAGGCGGGCCGGATCCGGCCCGCGGGCCGGCGTTTGCCCAGGTCTGCTGTAAGGCGAAGGGACATAACTCTCATCAAGTGTCATCCTCGTGGCAGTGTGGCTTTCTGTCTCTTGATACTCTTCGCCCGGGATTCCTTGGTTATTATACTAACATGAAAATACTCTGCTTAGTTAAAATAAAATTTAGAAATGTCTAAAAATACCTCACGACTATCCATCTTAATTTTCTCAGGAAAATGACGAAAATTCAAACTCTGTCAAGAACATTTTTGGTGTAAAACAAAACTAAAAACGTCTACATTTTCAAACTACACTGAAGATTATACAATTTGTACATCTCAGATTTTCGACTAAAGATTCATTCTGTGGTGGCGGACCACGATTTCCCTGATATTTCCTGCTCATCGTTTTGAACAGTCTGTAACTGTTCACAACCGTCCTCTACTTAACAAAGCCTTAATGTCGTGGGCTACTTTCGTTTGTGTTGACAATCAACATTACAAGTAAACAAGGAAGCAGACATCTGAAGTGTCGAGCCCTGGCGAGTGAGTCCATCATCCAACGTCTTGTAACCAGAGGTTAACGTGAGCATGTCTTGCTTTGCTTCATCTCTCCCTCTCATCGTGGCAATGTTGCTGATGTCGAGGACGATGATGATCATTCAGGTGACGGCAGATTCTAAGTGTAAGGCAGCACAACATTAGTACGCTGATAGTATTACTGTGAATACTAGCTATTCGCATGGTGTACAGTGATCCGCGATGATATTCGTTTTTCGCTTCAAAGGTAAACAAACACAAGAAGGTTTACAGTGACCCAGTCAAAGATGGATAACATTCACATAATGCGCAGCTTACTGTACACAAACACTTATATAAAATGAAGAGGAAATGGCTAAAATGTTAATATTCATAGTCCGATTCAGCAGCACACAGTTTGTCAATGAACACAAAGTCTACAATAACTTACTCATCCGATAATGACTTTTATTCTGTCCTCCCTATCTCTCACTCTGCAGGTAGACTGCTGTCTGTCTGCCGAGACCAACGCTCAGCCATTTGCGATGCTCTTCCGCTTGAAAAACACTACAACACCAGTAACATCAAACATAAATACGAGAGCACGAGGGTGGAGTGTGAGTCACACGAGTTTGTCTTTCCACCCTACAGATATATTTGTTTCCGAGTTAGAAATAGAAAATCAAAAAAAGAATTAAAAATATCAGAGTGACAGATAAAGCGTCTTGAGGTCACAGTCAGAGATAAGGGACTCTAAACACAGAGAACAATAGCAGTATCCTGGTCTACCTACATCTATCAAACATACAACAAGACAGATCTTCCCTTGCAATGCACCAGTAGCAGTAATAATATGTCATTTCATTGAGATGTCCTGTTTAAGCTAGCCCCGAAATTGCTTGCTGCTAATGAATAGTTGTTAATCAAGTTTGAAAGGAAAAGAAGGAAACAAATATTTCCTGTTATGTCGAGCTCCGATGAGTGAGTCTGTCGTAAAGGGTCTTCATCTCGAGGTGGACGTGAACATGGTTTGCTTTGATTCATCGCTCCCTGTCATCGTGGTAGTCCTGCTGATGTCAATGACAATGATGACCATTCAAGCGACGGCAGATATGAAGTGTAAGGCAGTACGATACTTGTGTGAATACTAGCTATGATATACGATGATATGCAATTTGAGATGTGATTTTTGTTATAGTAAGGTAACCCAGAACAAGAAGTGTACGTTGTCTCAGTTACATGTTAAAACACATTGTCATCTTCGCGTTTGAACAATTTTATAGACTTTTATATCAAGCTTGTGTGTATGTTTGTGTGGATGCGTGCGTCTGTGCGTGCGTGTGTGTGATTGTTTTTTCACAGGCCCTGAAGTGAAGTTTCTCAATGCCAAGAATGATGTCATTCGTACAAAAGTAGAGACCAACATCACATTCTCAGTTCGCTTTGATAACTGTTCAACTGACGACATATTCATAGTAAAAATATCAGAGAAAATGACGGAAAAGTGTAAAATTGTTTATAACAGAAGTGTATGTCTTGTATCTGAATTGTCATCATCCTGTAGCTGCACGCCTGTGACCGGCCTAACCACGTTTGTCGCGAGACGTAACGAGACTGGAAACATTACTTACACCTGGAACTGGCGGCTCCATGGGTCGGAGGAATATTTCAGGAATATTACTGTCGTCTTCTCCGGTGGGTATTTTCACACTTACTCTAATTTTAAAAAAGTAAATAGAAGTCAAGACTTCATGTGAAATGCAATGATGGACATTGTCCTTTGTGTATTGTGTTGGTGGTACGAAGCTTGGAGGGAAACACTAGGAAACTTTTTCTTCTCGGGTGGGTATTTTGAGAGTTCCTCTCAGTTTTCAATCAGTTGTATGGAAAGGAAAGCATCTTTTGTAGATTTGTCTGATTGTTGCTTAACCATTCTTTATTTCAGACTACGCTACTACAGACCACTCCTCCAGTGACTATGTTTTTATTATAATAATAGTCGGCAGCACAGGAGGAAGTTTAACGGTTATTATTGTGGTCACCATCATTCTAATCATCTGTCGGAAAAGGGGTATGTATCATTTTATGTCTGAGACTTTCATCTGTGTCTCCACCACCTTCCTAGGGATGTCAGATAGTTTTCTTCTGTCTGCTATTCTCTGTAACATTTTCTGGTGGGCCTTGTTCGCTGCTTTTTTCTTGTTAAACCTACATACACAGCCAATTCTTGTGAGTCCTGCTATTTAACCTGCGTGTCATGGACTAGTCGTGTCCAGGCCAGAACAAAACACAGTACAATCCAGGAATGAGACGATTTAAAGGACAATGAAGATTACAGCAATTTTTTGTTTTATTAATATATTTTGCCGGCTTAACGACTTAGAGTATACTGCGGTGCGACTTTCTGTTCTCTGAATGACTGCATGAGACTATTTTCATGTAATAAGCAACATGGACGATTGAATATGTGTTCGAGATTCTTTTGTTTCTTGTTTCGTTTCCACACTTTACGTAAGTGCGGTTTGTCAACTGATATGTATTCATATAATCAGATATTTACTTCCTCCTCTCACACCTTCGTTTTTCGAAAAAAAAAATGGCAACATGTCGGTGTAAACAATATTATAATAGGTCAACATGTGTAAATCAGTAGCTGGATGAGGACAGGAAGGAAGGAAACACTTTAAGGATAGTCGTGATGGTTCAGTGATAGTGAGCTTGTTAAAAAGAAACTGTTTTTAATGGCTTTCCTATGCTGCCATTAATTATGATCCACATATTTAGCTCACGATAGAGATGTTAGCAGTCTGATGCATGAAATCCAGTAAATTACAGAATATTTGACAGTGAACTTTGCATACTTTTAAAATCTCTTTTTCTCCTTATCTCTTTTTTTCTTATATTTCTATGTTTCCGTTTGTGTTCACACAGTCAAGGAGACTTTCACATTACCAATCCCATTTCCTGACTGGTCAGATGACTGCGGGGCTCATGATCAAGATCGGAAAGAGCAACTTGAAAGACGATATCAGGCAATCATCAACGATGCCCCTGGTCATCAAAGTTTTGAAAGTAGTTCTTTGTGTTCATTATTAATCTATTGTCTTAAGGCACTTAAGGAAGATGGCAAACGTTGTAGGACTGAATTTCTCCATTAAATTTCATGAAAAGATTTTAATATAATCGCACAATACTTGTGTGACTTCCTGGTTGTACTTGTGTGGTTTACTTATTGTACATGTGTGACTAATTAATTTAATTTGTGTGGATGCTGCACGACTTCTTTTAAGTCAGAGAAATTATTTTTCTGCGAGAGGAAGTCAAGATAAACTTAGAGGACACGTGATGTTGAACCTGTAACTAAACTCTTGTATAAATGACAGATAACTTCGCATCTTGCAGTGAGCCTGTACACTAACTTTTCATCCTCACCAGAGGAGGGTCGTGACCCCGCCGTAACACACTCCATGTCACAAGACAGACCTGACCTCGTGAGACAGTCTTCGGGGTCACTTTATGGACAGGTGTACGATGTTTTGCTCGGAGCAACTGCTACAGGTAATATTGTCTGGTCATAAGAGGGTATTGCTGTTTACATGGTGTCCTTAATTGCTTACTGCAATGCATCCTACACTTACCCTTTGAAGTATCTATTGTAAAAAAAAAAAAATTTAAATGGTACTTGTTCTTGACAGTTTAATGACGATATACACACAGACTTGTAAGTAAATATGTAGAGACACACAAACTTTAAGATTTCCTGATATCAAAAAATATTTACTGTCCCTGAAAATGCCAACTGACTTAAAACTTTAAAAATTGTTTACTCGGTTGCTGATGTTGATAAATGTTTATCTTATCACAGATGGAGCCGCGTATTAGCCCCTGAACTTAGAGAACAGTTGAGATCATCCCCCAAATTCGCTCTTGAGCTTTGGTGAGAATCTCATCATTAGCCTCGTTATACACAAACTGGTTTCTTACTGTTCTGTAGCGACTGGAGCTCTTGCCACATGAAATACTTCTGAGTGGACATCATCTACACCATGACATTTTCCCTTCAAGTTTTTTATTTGAGTGGAAGGTTATGCTATGCTTTTTGGGAATTCTTTTCCCAATGAGTTGAGCCATCCTGAGGGCTATCATGTGTTTTGTGTTTATGAATTGTATGTAAATTTCTCAATGTAAAAATTTGCTGTACCATATCCTGTCTTTTAAGTCTTTTCTCTCAGATTCAAGCATATGTTTAGTTTACCTGTAATATTGTTTATACGGCGTAAAGATGTTTTCTGAAAGGTGATTGTAGTATTTAAAATTCTTTTCATACTGAGTCATATAAACCTCAAACATTTATTAGGTTCTAACAGTTAATAAATATTTTATCCACATTGTGTTTTTTGCTTTGATATTTAGTAAGATTTCATTATTTTGACACGTTTACATGCGGATAGAGTACTTTTTTGGGCAGTTTGGCATTAAAAGATGGGGTTAGGATCATGGGGATGAAAGAAAGAAAGAAAGAAAGAAATCAGTCAATCAAACGCGAAAACACGTATGCTATGGTCTACAGCAGCTTTCAAATGTTTATAGGATTCAAAACCTTGTAACTTCTTGATGTCTGTAACACAAGCTGTAACTTCTTGATGTCTGTAACTGTCGCGTACCACCCCCCAGCGTCCACGGAGCACGCTCAAGGCCACTCACACAGCAGGCCAAACACGCTCAGTCACTCAGCCGGAGGCAGGATGCGACTTACTTCTCGAACCCGTGCCCAAGCGAAGACCATGACAAAGACGAAAAGAACGACACAAATAGGAAGTTTAATCAAAAAAAAATATATATATATACCCAAACACCCAAATACCTAATACAACCAAGAAAAAGAAAATACCGATGCGAGTACTCACAAAAAAACAAAAAAAAAAAAAACAAAAAAAAAAAAAACACACCAACAACCAGGTACTGCACCCCCGCAAAGAAAATAAAAACAAAGCGCAAACGCGCACAAATTATAACACAGCAGTAAAAAAAAAACACCGCGCACCACAACCCAGTATACAGTCAGTTAAACGTAGTTTCCCCTGAGTTTTTAATTCTTAACACAGAACAGGGGCTTGAGGCGCTTAGTACACAGTCTCAGGAGCTGTTCACAGTACAGTTCCCTTTCTAAATGCAGGTGTAGAACCCGTAGACGTAGACGTCACAAATGAAGAAGTGCAGAATGGTTGATTATATCTCAGACGAATGCTCGTCGAACAACAAGGCGTGGAGCCAGGTCAAAAGGCACACACGCATAGCACGTATACACAGGAAGTACACAGTAAATACACACCAAGGGCGTGCACCCCGGACATACACAAAAAGCCTGAAATAAATAAAAGAACAACGGTCACTAAAAGGCTACAGGAAAAAATAACAAAACATCCCCCTCCAAGACCCCCTTAAACCATGACATGAAATAGCCCTAAATTACACACATACAAAAATAAACTCATAAGGAGTAAACACATACTCGCGTATCCTAATGCTCAGGCGTGTGCAGCCTCTCATCCAAAAACAAACATAACAATGGGGAAAAAATGCACTCACCCACACGGCTTATGTTAATGACCGACGGTTGTTGTGTTATTGGTTTGTGGGTATTAGAGGTGGCACTCATTAAACTGTCCAGTTAGAAAACACACAAGAGACCGCTTCATGTCGGCTCCCGCCCAAGTATATTTAAATCTCTTTCCCGGAACTAAACCTTTTACGGATTGTTCATTTTGGGAATAAGGCCAACACTTGCCTTATGTCACATCTCCCTTTCTTTAAAATGGACATTGTTTCAATATAACTTAATTAACATTAATTTTAATATTCTTGAATTTCCTATTCAAGTCTATGTGCGTTTGATTCGAGTCAATCATTTACAAGTCAAGTCTCTGTGGGATCTTGATGGTGCGACCACTCTTGGTAGTCTTGACAGGCT